>JAUZNJ010040365.1:0-10395 GCA_034780135.1 Jordanella pulchra | reverse complement strand
GCCGGGCCCCACAGGGAAGCCGCCAGGGACAGGCCAGTAGCCACCCGGGCATCCACCCGAACCCCGAGCTCCACCAGGTGCTACACTTGACCACTATATTTTGCCCTACCATTTTCTTTCCCCACCCTTGTATTAATATGTTCCGATATTGCACTCAATTAATTGTCAAAGAAAGAACAATACTCTCATTTGGTTGGCATGTCTTCTCCATGATTTAGTTATTATACTAATCATACTTCAAATCATTTTCATGTCTCTGTAATGACCAGAAAATGGAAGACCCAGAATTCCTCTGATATATAAGTTCATACCAATACTATAGATACAATAGATACCAATTGGCTCTGTGAATACATTGGTACGCAAGTCTTTTATATGACTTGCGTAGCATTTTGCTTCATAGTGCAGAACTGTTCAAATTTTGAACAAAACAATTGGAGTCTAAGATAGTATTAAGGCTACATTTAAGCTGTCACCTTCAATGCTGACATGGATGTTGAAATCCCCCACTATAATGACCTTTTCAGTATATCTATGAAGGTTCTCAGTCATCCAGGTCAAGATCAATCTTGGAAAGTTCAGCTTAAGCAACTAGACCTGACGTTTTCCCGAAGACATTTCACCTCTAATCCAAGAGGCTTCTTCAGTTCTAACTGATGTAGGAGATAAAACAGGTAAATATACCATAGGTGTGACCAAAAATTGGGGAAGGGTAAGAAAGATGGCTCTGATGATGTAATTAACTACCTTGTTGGTTTTGGTATTTAATCTTATCCATAGCTAGCAGTTTCAGGTAGTATTTGATGTTGCTCGTTCTGGCCCCTGGCAAACATTTGAGTACGGTCCCTGCTGTCTCTAATGCCATGTTCTTTACTATGAAGCTTCTCAGTCGGTGTGTCACTGTGGGGAAAATTGTTGGTCGTGACTAGTGGGCAAAGATCTAGAACCCTGTTTTTGCATACCATCACCCAGTCACTTTGCTGCTCGGGCACTCTTGTAGGATCGCTGAAAGTGACATATCTTGTCTCTTTGGCTCCAGGCTGTTAACTAGTGGGCTACCCGAAGTCCTGGATGTTCAACAGCCTGAAGCCAGTACTCTAACTCTGACACCCTTGCTTCCAAAGCTACAAAAATACTACACTTATTAGATATATCATTATCACTAAATGGGGCAGAGGAATAACTGAACTTGTGAGGCTTTCAAAGTCAGTATGAATAGCAGTAACTTGTGCGCAGCCATTCACACCCTAAAAGATGTGGACAAGACTGATGCTAGGTTTCTAAAAAATACAGACTAAATGATAACTTCCAGTTATACCTGCAATTCTGCATAACTTTTCTTGTAGGTCTGTGACTAGGAAACACCATAAAATTATGAGTGCCCATGTGTGGACGTACCCTTGTTGTGCAGTATGAGGAATGTGTTGGCTAAGAATATCATGAAACACACAATTGTCTCACAGGAAAAACTGTCTAGTACAGAGTACAGATATGAATACAGTACAGATATGAATACTAGTACAGATATGAATAAAAAAAAATTATCACCTCTAAATAGGGTCTGCTGACATAGATTTCTACAGAGTAAGAAATCTATACACTCAGATGTCCACAGGTTCCTCCATAAAGGGAATGTCTAGTCTTTTCTGACAGCCTTGTCTTTTCAAGAAAGGTTCAACAGCTTTAGGATAACTTCAAGTAATCCTCCTACTGGTTCACTGAGCAACTTGCAGTCTTAGGACTTGTCTAACTTGTCTTGGGGTACCCACCTTTCTAAAACTCAAAAATTCTGGGTATATAGAGATTTCACATTTCTAACTTTCTTTTTTTTTTGAGCTTTTTACGGCACTAGTGGCTCGTTTTTCTGACAGTAGGCTTACAGGAAAGGGGGTATGAGAGGGGGAGAGACATGCGGGAAAGGACCACAAGCCGGATTCGAACCTGGGTCGCCCGCGTCGAGGACTAAGGCCTCCATACATGGGTCGTGCACGCTAACCCCTGCGCCACCTGCACACCAACATTTCTAACTTTCTTAAGCAGGGTAATGGTGTATGCTCCAAATGTTTGTTGTATTGTGGGATTCCGTGAAATATAAACCAACACTATAATCATTTTGGCTTTTTGTGTCCCAGTAATCCTCTAGGGAGTAGATTTGAATCAGATCCATTAAACCCTGTTGAGAATATATAAAAGTCTGTGGATTGTTATAATATGCAGAAATACCACAGACTTTAATCTAAGAATTCTGACTTTATTCCCAGAATTCAGATTTTTCTTATAGAATTCCAACTTTTATCTCAGAGTTTTGACCTCATTTCCAGAATTCTGACCTTAATGTTAGAACTATTCTCTTAGAATTTTAACTACTTTTAATATTCCTAAAGTGATAAGCCTGGTCTTTGGAGGTAGAGTCCTAAGTAATTTGACTTTTAATTCTGAGATTAAAAGTCAGGATTCTGAAATTAAATTCAGAATCTGCAGAATAAAGTCAGTATGCTTACATTTTTAAGTATTCTGACTTTATTTAGCGGATTCTGACTTTTATTTGAGAATCCTGTCGTGTATAAAAATTCATTTTTTACATGTTGTTTTATATTATGTTACTCTATTTTGGTCTGTTACACAAAATCTCAAGTAAAGTAAGTTAAGGGTTGTGGTTGCTGACCACATCTTCCCTTTTGCAAAAAAGCTCTTTTCAAAGGCTTGGAGCTTACCTGCCTAGCCCGAACTCTAGTTGATTTACCTGTAATGAGTAGCCTGGTAGATTCTTTAATTTAAGAACACATACATTTACTTTAAACGGGATACTAAAATCACATTTTCCACTGTATACCATATGCTGACAAGCCTTTGTAGTAATTTAAACAGCAAAAAATATCAGCAGGATTCTCCGGGCTTATGTCTCCAATCAGGTCTCTGCATGTCGCCTCCTTTGTAAAGCATTGTTTTTGGAGCTGCATAGGAAGATCAAAGCCCATTTAGAACAGTGGCTCCTTCCTTCAAAGCAACACCAGCCGTTGCATGAGCATCTTCAAAGCAGGATGGGTTTTATTAATCACTGCATTCAGTCAGCGCTGTAAAGAGGTGAAAGGAATGTACTTAAAGCTTAACCCTTTTGACTGACATCGACATAAGCCTCAAAGCTTTGATTATGCAATGTTCATAGGAAAAGATGTAACGCCCACCTCTGTAATGCACACAAGCACACTCACACACATACACACACAAGAAAAAGGCTACGAATGTAAAGTCTGAAGAGAGTAATGTTTGTGTGTTGATTTAAGAATCACCTCATCTTATTTTTTCTTAAGGGAAATATTGATCCCTTTCCTCATGCACCTGTTCTCACTCAAATAGAGTGAATCTGTGCTGCAGTGTTTTTCCCGTTACGCCTTGTTTCATGTGTCATCTTTGGCAGCACCTGGAGGAAATACATGATTCAACACTGCCTCTTGTGGGCTGAGTCTGCATTGCTGGAAAAACACGACAGACAGTTTCAGTACCATCTGAGGCAGATGCTGCAGACAAAAAAAATTTCAAATCTTGAACCGGCATGGATACCCATATTGAGCTGCTCACATTCAGCAGACTTTTATCCAGTTAATGTGGTTAATCAATTAGAAGTCCTTGTCCCCTGAGGGTGCTCACATTAACTTGAGTATAGGTTTTCACTTAGAGGGGATCAGTGATCTCTGCAGTGGCATCCCCCTCCAGACTTCTTTCATTATCTAAAATGAGAGCATATTGAAGGAGGGCACCAAGGTGGAGCAGGTGAAGGGAGAGATTAGTGCAGAGTGGGTCACATTCACGTTCTGTGCCACACCTCAGTAGCAAAGTGTCTGTGTATCCATCAAATAATGTAATCCATCAACATCAGCTTTTGACTAATCATGAAAAATGACACAGGCTGCATTTATAGATGATAAAACGGGGGTCTGCTGTGTGTCAATACAATGAAAAATAAAAGATGTAAACTCTTTACTCTTCACCCACTGCAGGAATCTATTCAAAAACTTTAAAGTGCCTCATAAAATTATTCCTACAGAATGAACTTTCCTTGGTTTGTCACATCACAACGGCAAACTTCAGTGTATTTTGAGACCAAAAAAAGTAGCACATACCTGTGTGTGGACAGAAATTAGACACAGGCTTAAACTTTGGTCAAATAAAAAAATTACACAACAAGTAGTTTTTCATAGGCCGATAAAAATTATAATAAACTTTGTGAGATCTGATAACTGTACTCCAGTTTTACCTTGTCACTTTTGACTTGTTCAATCAGGCTGAAAAATTATTCAGGTCTAGCTTGTAGTTCAGGTTATAGCTTCTCACTTTGTTCTTTAATATTTCTTTTGAATTTTCCTGCTGTTTAGCAAGCGTTTGTGACCTGCAAATAGTTTTATTTTTTATCATTAAATACATACACAGATTTAATTGTTTGGAAAAAATGGAGTGATATTTTTTTTAAACCTAAAAACACTATGGCTCTATCTATAACTTCCAATTGTAGATCCTACACTGTAATTCCTCTTCCTAGTCCCTATCCCTTCACCATTTGCAGGCTCAACAGTAAGAACACTTTCCAGGGTAGGAAAGGAGCTCTGGTCTACAGAAATAAACTGAATTGAATTGAATTAGAAATAAAGAAGGACTACCTCCACTTTCTATGACTTCTCCAAATACATGTTGTTCTCATTGTGTGTCTCAATAAAGGATCCTAATTTTACACCAAAATTATGTTTGAAAAATAATGAGGACTGAAATTTCAAAAAGACTAATCCTGAGTCCTGATGTCAGTCCTGAAATTTATAAACTATATTCAACAGCCTACCAGAATTAGGCCAGAAGCTGCTAGATCACTATTCAAATTATTTAGCTGAGTAGTAACTTGGTAAGGAACAACTCACCAGAAGGTAGGGTTATTCAAATTGTGATAATTAGCACACGTACCTTCAAATCTTAAAACAAGATGGTGTGCAGTGTTTTAAAAAAACTCTGATGTTCCAGGAACCATCAATCATTGTTGACGACTCTTCCAGTGTAGGACTATCTTTAGCTCACATAAAGGTACTGAAGTTAAAAAGATACATATTTACTTGCCAGGGACTCAACTTCAGTAAAATGTGTAACCAGATGAAATAAAGCATCTGTAGATTAGTTAGAAATAAAATCTACTCAGAAGAAGAAAAAGAAAACAAACCAAGAGACACAAAAAAGAAAACACACAAAGCACACCGAACAATGCAGACTTGCAAGTTGCCCCAAATATAAATATTTATCCAGCTCTAAATATTTAACCAGGCATAAAGTTCGTGTCACATTTCTAGGGAAAAAAGGATTTTGAAAAGAGTTTAACAGAAAGTTATTACAAAAAACTTTCAAAATTTTCTGTCCATAAAGTGTGAATCCAAGGTGCTTCCCAGACTAGTATACATTCCCAGAATAGTACACTGGTGTTTCGCAATTCAGTTTTCTGTTTGTTTGTTTTTTTACCAATATCAGTCAAATCACAAGAAAATTAGGTTGTTAAGATATTCTAAGTCTTCACATAATAAACGGTTGTAACAATGTGATGGAGGAATCATAAGGAAGACATTGCAGATTCTTGGTTATGTTTTGCATGATTTGTGTGATCACAATGCAAAAAATATCTATAACTAATATCTAAATTATCCCTAATAAGGCCTGTTTTAAATCCACTTGAAAGAAAAGTAGAGCAATTGGGAAGTTTAGCTCATCAGAGGACCAACTGAACGGAAAAGTTTGGTTCTTCATGAAGCTTCGTGTAGTGCTGAGGTAAAAATAAGGAATTTGTAAGGTGGTAGATCTAGAAATACTTAGAGAAATTAGGAAAGAATCAGGGATCAGAAGACATAAGGGATGTCAGGTGGTAGAAAAATGGAAAATTTTTTGATTAATTGTAATTAAAGCTTAAACAGGATCAATAACATGGAGACAGATGAGAGCAGGGAAGAAGCGCTGGATTTCAGCTGGTACAGGACGGTCAATAATCTGGTAAAGAAGTAAACACTGAGGAGAGTTTATGTTGTTCTGCCCACAGGTGAGCAAATTTGGCATGGCACAGGTGTGCTGGATAAGGCTGTTTAGAGCAGGACGACATGGCGGGAGAAATGCAGAGACAAGAAACATAAATAGATCACTGAAATGCTATGACAAAAACATGAATCATTACAGTAATTTGCCAATAAAACTAAATATTTTATGTACTGATTGAATAACCATGCTCATATCAAATCAGCTGCTGAGACTGGACCTATTTCCTTTGTATCTGGAAATTGGAAAATGATGCGTGTAAATGCATTTATCACATCTGCATGAAAGCTTTATGTTATAATCTGGTGTGTCACCCTCAGGTGTGAACAATTTAAAAGTCACAGCTCTCAGAATATATACCGGTGGTGACCACATTTAACTTTCTAAAGCAATTGAATATTAAAGCAAAATAGGTAAAAATATAGTCTTTCACACTTTAGAATGCTATATTTTACCTGCTTATTTAATTTAGCAAAATAGTGCTTAAATCTGCATAAGCTAATATACTGTGTATCTGTTTTTAACATTTTACACTGACTTCATTTTCTAATTGTTCTACAATAATTAAACCATCACCCAATATTAAATCTGTTTCACTGTTTACCATCTGTCCTCGTGTTTTATCCTGTTTGCTCAAAGCAAATAAAATGTAAAACTGATATGAAACGATTGTTTTACATATATTATTTTAATTTGATTATATAAACACACAACAACAAAAAAAAAACCCTTTGCTCTCACAACTTGTTTTTTTCATGCATTTCTACAAGTACACACTCAAAACACACACAAAAATTTAATAACCAAAAAAATGCCATATTGCCGTTTTCTGTTTTAAATCTGCTTGTTTTTTTTAAACCATTATTTTTTGTACTTTATTTGCATTGTTATTTGCTGAACAACTAAATATTTTAACACCATGTTTATTTTTTTATTAAATATTTATTTTTAAACAGATGCTGTACAGAAAAGTTCAAACAATCCGATGTGAAGAGAATTTGTTGTGGGTGAGGGTTAATTCATCACTGATTAATTGAAGTAACAGCTGGACAGCGAGCTGTGATGCAAGATTCTTGCTTAATAGCAAGGGGGAGATAAGGGAGAGTGAAACTGTTAACTTGCCACACAAAAATCACCGAACATGCTGGAAAAAGCATAGATTAAATAACCTGATGTTCTTCACACTTTGGAAGGGTCTAGCCTGCCACATAAAATCATTGAGATGGTGGACAGTTGTCTCATTGTGGCAGTATGAGGCTCCCATGGACAGGACGTGACCTTTAACAGGTTAAATAGGAGGAGGTGGCACCTAAATATCATGAACAGGCTCCGCCAAGGCATTTCAACACAAGCAAGCACCTATACGTGTCTGCAAACAAAGCCAGAAACCAAAATATTCATATTTTACCCTTTGCTTATTGTGTAGCTTTTTAACCACATAACTCATAAATTTAGGATTTTATATGACAGGCCAAGACAGCTGTCATTTGGTTTATATTTGTACCCATTTTTACCCATCTTTCCTTGTGTGGTATTTTTTTGGGTACTCGGATTTCTTCTAACCACTCAAAACATGCGTCTTAAGTCAACTGGCCACTCTTAACTGCTGCTTGTGTGAATGTTTGCATGTTAACTTGTTTCTGTGATGGACAGTCGACACGGACAGGTTAATAGACCATAGCAGGTCTTGGAAATGGATGAGAGGGTCAGAAAATCAGTATGTATAGAAGATGGATGGATGGATGTTGTTTTTTCTCCTTTAACTGTTAATTAAATATCTTGGTATTTGACAGATCTGCTTTCTGGTGGCTCATAGTAAGAATACAGACTTAAGATAACTTTAACTGTAGGCTGCTTTCGCAAGTCATTGTTGGAAGTTTCTTTTTTTAAAAGAGAATAATTTTATTTTTGACAATCTTGTGCTTTCCCGCTAAACCAGTTGTTTTGCTTGTTTGAAATATTGTTTCAATTTGATCTGAATATGTCCAATGAACATAGAGTTATTGCAGTTGACGTAAAATCTAAATTCTTCATGTATTGATGGTGATTAAGTCATCGGGAGTAAAAGCAGCCACACAGCATACTTCACAGCACCCTATATCTCATCTGTCCTCTAGTCTCCATCTTTAGATGCCCTTTCCATCACTGATTCCCTGTACCAGTCTGTTCCCCTTTCAACACTCCATCACTGCTGCTCAGAGCCCTGGAGATGTCTCCCTCAGTAAGAAGTGATGTAGAGGACTATGCTAACACACCCCCTCGGCCTCTATTATCAACCCGTCCAAGCCCTCATTTCTCAAAGCCTGGAGAAACACTTGCACACAATTACAAACTGACAGAATAATCCAGAAAAGGAAGATAACACCAACTCACAAGCTCTTCTCTCTGCTCTTCACTGGGGAAAAGGAGAGACTGCATTCCTTCCTATGTTATGATTAATGATGTAACTTGAATTTTGTGGCTGAATTAATGATTTATAAAACATTGCATTACTGTGATGACGGGGCATTTTCTTTCTTTAATTGCATAACTGCAGTGGCGAATGATAAAAGCAACATTATTACCATAGTATACAATATTAAAAAAAGAGATTTGTAATCTAATAAAGAGAAATGCATTTTACTACAGGTATAATTTATTGTTATTAACCTTAAACTGTAAATTTAGAACTATAACACACTGAGGAATTATCTGAATCAGTACAATTATATAAGTTAAAATGAAAATAAATAGGATACACCCTCAGGTCCTCTAGTGAACAAAACAAATGTTAGTGTAATATTTTCAGTTTTATTTATGGTATATTTCTAATTTTGAGGGATTTTTATCATTCAGTTCAAATCAATTAAAAGAAAATAATTAGAAAATTCTTTACTAGTCAAATAGAGAAATTGAATTCTCATATTTTTATTGACTATGACACATTAATGGTAAAAGAAATGTGCTTTTGGTTATTTGAGTCAAGATGGTAGTTTTGAATTAATTAAAAAGTGACAGAATTACATGAACTATTCATTAAACCCTTTTCCCCCTACAGCTTTCATTTGTTACAAAATTTTTTATCAGTGCATTTACAAAACAAAAAGGATGGGAATCTGGGGCATTATTGCATTAAGGTAATTAAAAACAAAGCTGTTGGGGTGTAAATTTTCTTATTTGATTTCTGAGCTTCTGTATAAAAACACTCTGTAAGTTGCTAATAAGCAAACGACTTCATGTTTGTGTACACAATACTGTTTTTCATACTTCTCTGTCAGTGATACATGACCAAAAATATGTTTCATGTTATTTTGATGTGTTGCAGAGTGTGTTTTCTTGCTTGACTGAACTAGCGTTCCTTTATTACTTCATCCTTATGAGAAGAACTGCTGCTCCTGGTCTGTGAGGGAAAAAGCCTTTGCCTCCCAGTGGTGTGTATCGAATTCCTTTACCCGCTAGTACAGCTAGTGCTGCTAGCTAGGAAACAGAGTAAATATAACTGCTCCCTCTCTCTAGGCCCACCAAAGCATTGATTTATACATAGCCCATTGCAGCTGGGAGCCACAAAATATCAGAGGAAGTCAGCTTATTCATAGAACAAAAATATAGTTGTTTCATACAAGACATCTCAGAGGGTTCAAGTCAGTATGGATGAAGGCTATCAGAGAGAGGAACATCAGAGTGCAGCAAACACAGATGTTTCTTAGTAAATTAGAGAATCATCATGAAGTGAAACTCATTATTAAGACTCTTTACACAATGAGCTCACCTTACCTTACCAGTATAATTTCCTAAAAGTTACACTGTGATTAAAAGGTCCCAAGTTTTTTAACCAGCTGGGTGTTTTTATATATTATAATAAGTCAGTTTGGGTTAAAACAAATTAGATCTATAATAGATCTGTAAAATTAATTCTAGCATTACAATAAAGCCAAACCGCTACTTATATATGAACTCTATGTTTATAAGTATTTACTCTACTAACATTAACAAAATGTTTACCCGTTAGTAGGGCTGGATTAACTGATCGGCTTAATCATGGTTAATCAAATATTCAAATAATTGTCAAGTAATTTAGTTACCAGTTTACTATTTGTTGAAGTATAGAGACAAATACAATTTTTTTGTCCATCAAAATGCTCTATCCAGAACCTTTTATGTGGCTTAGTGGAAGCTTCACTTTAAGGAACTTCTGGCCATCAGATTAAAAATTGATTAATGGAAAGAAATATTATATAGATTCCCTGTTTAGCAAAGAAATCCATAGTTGCAGCCCTACATTAAATTAAGACATAACAATCAAAATGAACAGAAATAAACACTTGAAACACACACACACATATATATATATATATATATATT
>JAUZNJ010040364.1:0-10396 GCA_034780135.1 Jordanella pulchra | reverse complement strand
AAAGATACATATAAAGATATATAAAGAATGAATTCATGCTTATGTCATAAGTACATAAAAATGTAGGTTGCGTAATCTACGTATCCCCGCCCCCTTTTTCATTCGCAGTGCGCAGCCGCAGTAGCGGTGTTGACTCCGCCATCGGTGGAAGGGAAAAGACTCTTCTACAGTCAACCCTCCGCACGTTTCAACGTCTTTAACAGCAAGTTGATCCTCTGATAGTGTTTTTATCAGCTTTCTCACTCTCTCGTTTTAGTATCTGTGGAAGACTTAGTTCGAGCGCTCGGTGTTTAACGCGATTTCCTACACGCGTAGTATTTTTTATTTTTTTTTTCCTCATAATCTAGAAGTAACGGTCAGTGGAGAACCAGAGCAGGCTAGCTAACGTTAGCTAGCGATCTGGCTAGCTGCACACGAGCTGAGCGCTGCTCAGTGGTGGGGTGGTGGGGGGGCTTTTTGCCTACATTGGCGTTTGATGGATCCGAGAATCGCGTGGTTTCAACCAGAACAACGGGGACCCGCTAACGACCTGTGGATGCAGATCTGGCAGACGACGCAGGGGTTCGGGTATTTGCATGTCAACAGCAGCTACTCCACAGGATCTCAGAGCACTCCGAGCCTGAAACCGATCGTCAGCGACGGGGCATCGGGAGCCATTCTTTGCAGAAACGGGACGCTCGACTCTCACTTCGGCAGTGGAGACATCAAGGCTCCGGGGACGAATACCTCCACAGGGGACAGAGAGATGACGGAGCAACGGGACTTTATACCACTGGACACGAACAGCAACCACAACAACCGAGCCGCGGGCAGGGGCGGTGTCGGTGGAGGGGGGCAGCAGGGCAGCGGGGTCGCTGTGGTTTTGAGGGGACTCACGGACGGACAACCTAATAAAAGAAAGAGGGACAATAAAGCAAGCACTTTCGGATACAATTCCAGCCTTTTGAACAATGATTGCGGCTCTAACACGGAGAGATGTGAAGGTTACACGGGCACGCCTTGGAAAGTCAGGAACTACTCTGAAGGAGTTGTGGGGTAAGAGTGAGTCTGTTGAAGTTGTTTAGATTGGCCTTGGTGGAGGTGACCCACACCTCCTGCTTGAAGCCGAACTCAGTTAGTTTTTAAATGTAGTAGCTGGATGTTTAGCTACATACATATTCACTATCAACTGGAAGGACCTCAGCGTTTGGACAAAAAAAGTACAAAAGCTGAGGTCGTTCATCTCACCCCACCCTCAAGTTTTATTTCCACTCAATAAGTCAACTTTAGTTAGTTTAGCTGGTGAAAATGAACTATTTCTGTAGAGTTTAAGGGCTGTGTGAGTTTAAAGGGTAGACACTACTGAGTGTTGAGCTGCAGATTCTGAAATTCACTCCTTAAAAGGGGAAAAGTCATTCAAGCAGAAGTTGAGTTAGATGAGAAAGCTGTTAGAAATAATGTTGGATTTCAGCTAAATTACATTGATCATCTGATATTTAGTATATTTCAGGTAAGTTAAAAAAAAGTGTAAAAATGAGTAGAAAATCCACGTTAAATTACATGCAGGAGATACCATATGGTTGTATGATTTTCACTTAAACTGTTTAGGGTTTGTTAAAAAATAGCTTTAAAGTCTAAATATTCAGGGTCTAGTTCTTCTGTGTTTGGGTTAATGGAAACAAGAGACACAAGTTTCCAGGTGGATAAGTTACTTTTGATGGATCTCGGTGTCTTGAAAGACATTTTGGTATGAACTGAGCTCCAAAAGGGTCTGCAAGCCAAACTTTGACCTTATTGCTATCATAACCTCGGACCAGTGACAATAATTGTTTTGCCAAACGATATCGATCATAAATGTTTCCATCAGATGAGGTCCTGGGTGGGTTATCAGGAAAAAAAAATTCTGTTTGTGATACAAATTTGGATTTATCGTCTAAACCAGTGCTTTTCAAGCCTGGTTTTAGATGTTTCTCTGGTTCAGCACACCTGATTCAGATGATTGTAGCTCAGAAAAACCTGTTCATCTGCTGTCTATTGATATCAGGTGTATGAACGCTGAGAAACATTCAAGACATTCAGGGCCATGTGCCCCGAGGACCCGGGTTGAAAAATACTGGTCTAAACAATAAATCTGAATAGTTTAAAAATTCAAAGAAATGTCAGAATTTCTATTTTTACATTTTTTCTTGTTATTTTTTCTTTCTTTTTTCATTGGGGGGGTATTGAGGACTATAAATTAAATGTGATTAAAGTGTAAAGTTTAATGATATAACTTATATTTCTCTATGGACCTGGTGTCCTGATGAAGCCTATTTTAAATTGTAAGATTTTTCAGAGCAGTTAAATGTGTGGCTGTGTGGCATACTGTTAGCAAAGAAACTCTAAAGAAGTTTTGTTTTTTTAAATTTTATAGTTATAATAGTACGACTAATTATGATACAATTTTAAGTAGACATCACTCAGTCCCTTTCTGCGCGTATAAAATGTTGCTTATATTCTAATTGCATCACTTTTTGCAGTTATGTGATTTATTAATTCTTTTCGATACAGTAGAGTCGGCACTACGGTATCTTTAGTCCTATATGATAAAGTGGTCGGTGCCTTAAAACACGCCGACAATTAGTGTTTTCTGGATGTTTGTAGGTTAACATTTTAGTATTTATTGTTATCGAGCGATGCTCATAAAAGCATTTTTATGTTTCGTTTTATATTGGAGCAAGTCTAAATGAAAAGAGCGTGGGATCTTTTTAACCCTCTGGTTGACTTGTTAAGAAAAGGAATATTTGAAAACAGCAAGCAGGTCATGGTCCAGATGGACCCAACAAGCTGCCAGATGCAGTAAAACGTCAGTTTTATTTTTTGGTTAAAGGTGGACCAACTGCTGACTCATCCCTATGAGTTTCTCAGTGCTCTCAAAGTGGTTTCTAGGTGGGGTTAAAGGGCCAACAATTAAAGAAAACACAGATATTAAAGAATCATCAAGTGTAATTAGACCAAAAAAAAAAAGTCAATCTGCAAACAGGGGTGGGGCCGTTTGTGCCCTTTAGAAGGGACCCAAAGGCCCCTTAAAAATATAATAAAGTTTAGTCTTGGCAAAAACATAAAGAAACGTGAAAAGGCTCCAGACTTTTTATTTTAGGAGATTAACGACAGCAGAGTTCATGCTCTAAGCACCCCCCCCCCCCCGGTTCACATACAGTATTCTCTTTGTTCTGATAGCATTGGGAAATACCCTCACTTTTGATCATATCAGTGATAACGATATCTGACATCGGTAGCAATGCTGTGTTGTTTAGAGAGCAGGTTTCAGGTGTTAGTGTTCTCATTTCAGAAGAAGAATAGAAAGGGGGTGAAAGGGAGATTGCTGTGGAAACGGTAATACTAAAAGATTTATCCCAAAAGATTTCTGTCCCTGATGGATATTTCCTTCAGGTACTTCTGTCACCCACAGACACACAGATAGACCTACCACTACATATCACAAATGTAGTCTCAGGGCAGTGCAGGGTTACTCAAATTACTGTCTAAAATACTCCAAATACCATTAGTTCAAATGCTATTGTGATGTTCGGCCTGCTGGATGAAGTCTCGCTGCAGAACACGTCTCGCCTGACTGGTGTGAGTTTCCAAGATTTCAGAGCACTGGAAGCTCCTGGGTTTGGGCATTATATTCAAAACCAGAGTTTTTTCATAAGAGCTATAAGACTAAATGATTTCTATATAGATTTATGTTGTGTTATTATACTATTATATATGTCGGTTAGAGCTGGGCAATATTTCCGTATCAATATATCTGGTGATATGGTTGAATTCAATGTTGGTGATTTGACTTTACAAACATTTCCGATATTTCAATTTACATCACAGTCTATAAATACAGGATTTGTCACTAACTGATGTTCCAGGTTTTCATGTAGTTTTATGTGATATTTGTCTGTTGTGGGAATTCTTGGCAGTCTTTCTAAGGCTTGTATGTGTTACATCAGTATCCAACTTGTATCGACTGAAATTAAGAAATGTATCGTGATATCAATTTTGACGAATGCCCTAATGTCAGTAGGTTATTTCCCCCCCCCCTTTCTCCTGTTTACCTACAGTTGTTTGTTAAAAATGTGCCGGTGTGACATTTGGGACAGAGCACTAATTCACACGTAGCTTTTTTTTTTTTTTTTTTTTTTTTTTTTTTGATGATTATTTTATCAGACAAAAACCGGGACCAATATTATAAATTGTCATCCAGTTGACTCTTTAATTAACGGACCAGCTTAATACTCCTGAATCCAACAAAACTACAAGAAGCTTTCAAGTGATTCTTGTTTTAAACTTGTAATCTATGCTTAGTGTTTTGGATATTTAATTCATGCACCTCGCTGCAGAGGATGGGTTTGTTTATAGTTTTATAACCAAGGAGAAAGGTTTTAATGGGTGGGGCTGTGAAATAAACATTGCTCTCTCTTCTTGCTTTCTGTTAAACATGTGGAGACAGGCTGCACACAAGACTGGAGAGTTCAGCCTTTGGCTGATCCTCATTTATAGTAATATGGGAGCTATGTTTGCATAAGGACATTCTTTAGCGATAAGCTCTAGCTAATACCAGAAAGTTAAGCCAACAGCTGGGAACAAACTCGGCCCTTTGTTAAAAAGCACTCAGGGAAACCATGATGTCACCACGGCAGCATTATTTTAAGATGAACTTGTGAGGAACTACAGTATGTTTAAAAAAAAAAAAAAGCTTTTGTTACTTTCGACCTGATATATTTAGAAATGATATGAAATAAAAACCTCACTTCAACAGTGGTGCTAAACTCTCATTAGCTGGGTTAAAATAATCTCACCTACAGGATCTCTAGGATATTTTTTCACCTCAATCATTACATTTATGTTAGCAGCCGATCACCATCGAGGCGCGCGGGGGGGGGGGGGTCTGAGTACCTTAGGAAGCAGTGAAAACATCTGCTCTGTAGTTTAACTGAGAGGCTCGTCACAAAAAATAGCAGCAGGTATAAATGAAAGCCGCCATCTTCAATAATTTCATTAGTTCAGTTGTTACCCTGTTTTTATTGCATTTTTTTCAAATAATTTTTGTTATTTATTTTAAGGTATTATTATTATTATTATTATTATTATTATTGTTGCATATGAACAGCAGAATCGCTGAGTTCACCGAGTTCAAGCAGCAAAAAGGGTGATATGGCAGAAGTTTAAAGGCGCTACAGAAGCACATTTTGTACTCTATATTTGGCCATGTGGCTTGGCTAGAAAGGCAGAGGCATCGGCTTATTTGTGTTTGACAACGTGCCAGGCTTTCTGGAACTGCGAAGGTCCGAGCGAACAGCCTGATTCATGATGGCGATGGATCAGTGTTTGCATGCATCACACAGCCTGACTTCCTCTAAACAAAGACAACCCTCTTGAGAGACAAACCTTAGCTGCCTTTTCCTCCTCTGTCCAATCACTTTCGGGGTTTGAAGGGAGGCTTCTGTCCAGCTCTCTAGAAGGGTGTTTAGGATTCTGTTTCGATTCTTTGTGTGGACACCGAGCGTCTCCAGGTTAGGAGAGCTTTGTCCTCTGAGATTTTCCCCGCTGATGGTTGTTTTCTGATCTTATCAGCGTTCCCTCTATGACTTATAATCATGTTTTAGTAAATAATTATTTAGGCTTCTTTTTTTTTTTTTTTTTTTTTTTTACCTGCACATGGCCTGGTAGATTAGTGCAAAAAAAAAAATGAATATCATAGTTGGTATGATTTCTTTCTGTTGGTTTTAGATCACTTTTGAAAACTTAAGTAAATGAAGCTCTGGCTTTTTGGGTCAAATTTTCTCCAAATTAAAGTCACTGGTTCAATAACCAAGTTTTTATTGCCTTGCTATTTTATTTTTTTTTTTAGGAGATTTATGACACCGTATAACATACAGGCAACACCTCTGCTTGAAGCTGATTTATTTAAAACATGCTTGATGTCACTTCTGTTAGGCTCTCGCTTCTTTTTTTCCCCCTCTCCGTCTTTGTGTTTTGATACTGTCGGAGAAGTGAAAATTCTGAATAGTTAAACTATTTTCCTCTAGAGAAAAGTCCCTCCGTGAACCAGACTGTTTTCAGCTTTTAAAGTGACCAACATGGGAGCTCCCAGTGCTTAGTATGGATTGTGTTCACAGGAACTGTTCCAAGGAAGAGCATGTAAATAACTCACAACTGGATGTCCATGATTTATTTATTTATATAAAAATATTGTGAAAACAAAACTCTCTTATATCTTGCATATTTAGTGTAAAGAAGTTTTTAAACACACTTGGAAACCTTTGATCTGCATTCAGAGTGAACGCGGCGTCGGCGGCGAGGGCTCTGGGTTTCCATAGTAAACCCATGCAAACAGCGCAGTGAAGCGGCCAGCTGTGAATCCCACACTGCTCTGCTCTCACCGCGTGCTGCTTGATGGAACCGAGGTGTTGTTAAACAACGGCACCTCATGGACAGAGAGGAATGGTGACCCCCTGCAGCCGGAACATACTGGTTGTGACGTAGATTAAAGAAGTGCAGCCAAGTTGAAGCTTTTTCAGTAAAAATGGAACATGGAGGAAATAACCGTGAAAAAGAATAAAACAAGGAATGCTCTTATGAAGCTTTTAAAAAAGCGGCTTGAATTATTCCTTTGAGTGCTTTTTATTCTGACTGACAGATGCAGTTTTGGATGGACCAAAGTGGAGGACTTTTTTCAGTGCTTCTGGGGCTTCTCCAAAAATTTGGTGGTCCATTGTCACTGTGAGCTGCAGACAGCGAGATTTTTGCAGGAAATACTACTGGGTTGCCAGGGGTAACAGGTGATCCTAATTGAAGGATCTGGGAGACTAATGAACTACTCAATATTATGAAACAATTATTCCACCATCTAAATAAGGTAAACATGCCCACTGTTGTATTCAATGCCGGCACAGGGGTGACATGTTATGCAGTAACTTTATATCTGGAAAGGAGCACAGCATTAACATCTGGTGGGATGGTGGTTTCAGTGGCTAAAAAGAAAAATGATAATATCTTAAAAACCGAAGCAGCACAAATGTTTTATCCATATCTGCACTAAAGTAGCATTTGATGATGCGGTGAAAACAATGTGCATCTGAAATGCACAGCGGTGAATTCCTTGCAGAAATCACTGCGGTTTCTTAAATCAGTCATTACGGATTAATATGAGAATTTGAAGATGGTTTTCTTAACACAAAGCACCCTGAAAGTTCCTTCGAGAACATGTTTATTTAATGAAGTTAGAAAAACATATCTGATTTGGCAGAACCAGCAGTCCTGCCTTAACTGGTTTACAATGAAGCTTCTGAGCCTCAGGAAGTTTATTGGGTCAGCCCTCCCCCTCCCTGTGTGGAAGATGATGAAATGGTCATTTCAGTCAAATCTGAACTAAAGACGTTTGGACCTAAGCAGCACTCCGATATAACCTCCTTCTTTTCATGTAACTGGAGCTGTTTGGTTGCCGCCTCCAACAGTTGGCATCCCTGATCTCTGATTGATGCAACATTAATGGGTCTGTCATCTGTACGCCACTAACACCTCGCCTTTTGTTCGTGGTTGTTGGCATTTTGGGAACAAGTGCGTAACGCAGCTTGCTTGCCTCGCTCCCCCTGTCAATTCAAAGCTGTTCTTGTTGTGCGTTTCGAGTTTCAATGGGGACAGCGGTGTCACGTTACACCTTTGTTGTAGAGTTTGGCAATGCCTTAAAAATCTAGGGCTTTATATAAAAATGGGACATGATGTCAGGCCACTTTCTAGGGATGTGCAGCTAATTCTTTTTGGTCTGTCTGAGCAAAGTGCTTCATCTGGAGCAGCCATGTTTATGAGGCGTGTCTTTGGAATTGAGTAGTACTTCTAAGTTAATTGAATGCATGTTAAATTGAAAACGACTGCTTGGGTACATTGAGATATAGTATCCAAGAGTTCTAGAGCCAAAGTAGTCTAGAGTCTGCCTATTTATCTTCGGTACCTTTTCATTCCTTCTCAAAACCTTGTTCATGTCATGTTTTCTTTTTTTCAACTTGCTTTTCTAACACCTTTGAATCACACAGAGAACAGATGATGCCTCCCAGACAATTAGTCACAGTTTTCACGCAGAAGCAAAGTAGGGATGGTCATAAAGTTTGTTTTTTATGATTGTTTATGGCACAAAACTGCAAGGTTAGTCGGATGTCCATCATGATGAGATTTGATCTTTTCGCAATAAAGATGCCAAACTGGTTAATTAATAAGCCACTTGTAGTTCATTTCTAGATAGAAAACGTGCTATTTGTGTTTTTCTTTTTGTTCCAAAAACATGATCACAGGCAGAAACCACTTGGTGGAAGGAACTGCAGTCAGTTAGCAGCATTTTCAAGGCAGGAATGTCCAATTATTCTGCAGAAGATGATTAGAATAGAGCATTTTTGATACAAGAGCCACCATTTGGTAAAAACACCGATTTTAGATTTTAAAATCTAGATCATCTCAGATGGTAGAAATAGCTTATGAGTTTAAGACTAGTGGGGAACTCTGAAGGACTCTAGTGTAGCCAGTGGCTAATGTTTATCTGCTGTGAGTTTTCCCACAGTAATTATTCATATCTCTGTAACCATTTGTTTCTCTTCTGAGTGCCCAGAATGCTGCCAAACAAGTGTTCCTTCAATGCTTTACTAACCAAGTGTTGTCAACCAGCCAGGAGACGCAGGCTGCTTCATCACCAGCAAGACTTCGCCAGAACTGCTTCTGTTTTTAAAAATAACAATCTCAGCATACTGAGGCTCAGAACTTAACAACAGTTTGATGTCCAGGACTCGTGACCACATAGAAACCGGATCGGGTGCCATGAAGCATATCTTAGGAGGAATGTTGTTGTGTTTTAAGGTGGTGAGATCTCATGGCTGCTATTCAAAGACTCAGGCTAGAATGATCATCAGACATGGCAAAGCAATTTTTCTGAGCTATGACGTGTGAGATCTGCCTTAACTCAACTAAAGCAGGCTGCTCTGATTGGGGGAACGTTTAAAGCTCTAGTTCCTCATTTATATTCAAGCAATGTACTGAAGTTTATCTTCTATAAATGTGTTTCCAGAACAACAGCATGAAGCCTCTTAAGCAGACATTTATAAATTAGAAACCAGCATCTTTCTTTCCATGTCTAGCATTGCCCTTCAATGGTTACATGACAATAAGTTTTGGGCCGATCAACTAATCCTTCAATTAGTCTATGATGACCGAAAGATGCATTTAATTTCTTTTTGTTTAAAGGTGCATAAACATGTTGTTTGCTATATATTAAAAAGATCAACAACCATTTGATAGCAGATGGTTATATACCCCAAGCGTCTGTCCTGATACATTTAAGTGTCCTTTTTTCTAATCAATGGAGACTACCAATAGTCTTTCTATGAGGGATGTCCTGATACAACTTTTTCCTTTCCCGTACGATGTCGATATTGGAGCTTTCAGATTTGACTGATACCAATATATCAGTATTAAACATATATGCTTTAATTACTTTTTTGTACTGTAGCATCGTAGAAAAGGCTTGATGAAATGATATTACTCAAACAGAGAACAATAGTCAACAACGGTAGGAGAACTACTGACCCATGTAATATAAACCAATGAGTTAAAGAAGCAGAAGTAGAGTGTTTCTATCAGCGTGACCATATCAGAGACTTTAGATGCAGCTCTATGTACTCTAATATTAGATTTTTAGTTAATATTTGACCAATATCTGATATTAATATTGGATTGGGACGCCCCTACTTTATATTACTAGTATAAGTAGTAAGTATTAGTCGCACATCCATTACCTTGTAAGCCACATCTGAAAGCTCTGCAGCTTTAGCTTCCTCCTCAGTGAGCACCAACATTCAGACTATGCTCAGAGTCTCACCCGGCTTGAAATCGGATCAAATATCATTTTCAATTTAAATTTTTTTTGCACTCAACTACATTTCCTCACTTCCTTTGCTTTGGCTTGCTGTACCTTGGGTCACGTTCTGAACCTGAAAACGGTTTCATTCAAAAAATCAAAATTGCAGTCCTTTTTAAAGTAATTTTGCAACTTTATTTCACTTTTCCTTGGTACTGACCACAAGGCTGTAGATGTTTGATTTTGGGTTTCGGTTTTTTCTTTGCCTTGCTTGGTTGTCCAGAGTCCATAGTTGCAGGACGGTGCTGTAGCCTTTTTGTAAAGAAAATAAAAAAGTGCTTATTTTTTGTCACATGCATGGATCCATGTCTTAGCTACAACTTCCTCTACGTTTCTATGGCAGCCACCTGAAGGCCAGCAGTGAGAAATTTAGTGTCGTAAACCCCGCATGCAGCATATTACTGCATGCAGCATATTACTGCATGCAGCATATTACTGCATGCAGCATATTACTGCATGCAGCATATTACTGCATGCAGC
>JAUZNJ010040362.1:0-10396 GCA_034780135.1 Jordanella pulchra | reverse complement strand
GATGTGCTGGAGAAGGCTTTGCACAGTGGTCAGACTCTCCCATCATCAATACAAGATCTTGGTGAAAAATTAATGCAGCACTGGATGTAAATAAATCTTGTGCAGAAGCTTGTTGAAACGATGCCACAGCGAGTGTGGGCTGTAATCAAAGCTAAAGGTGGTCCAACAAAATATTAGAGTGTGACCATTTTTTGGTGGCAACTTTTTTTTTTAGCCAGACAGTGTATAATTATGTCAGTAATCAGGGACGCATACAAAAGATGTAGGACACTGACTATTGAGGACTGAAGTTTGACACCTCTGCTCCAGGAGAGGGTTTCTTAAATCTGGAGCTGCCATATTAAAAAATAACACACAAATCTTTCATGTGTTTTTAACCCCAATATTATTTTGAATTCCCAGAGACTCCAGTTGATGAAAAGGAGGGCAGCCCTGAAGACACCTCTAACTCTTCTCTGAAGGATGATGATGATGATGTTGATGATAATGATGATGATGAACAGGATACAGAAGTAAGGAGTGATCCCAAAACAGAGGAGGCTTCTCTACAGACGTCAGCGCAGGAGGAAGACGAACTGCAAAGAGAGAAAGAAGAGGAGATTGTTCAGAATGATGATGACGAAGACGACCAAAGCAATAATGAAGATGTGACTGAAAACGATCCTGTGGGTTCTGTGGGTGAACCTGACAGCCTCGTGGACGAGGAAGACATTTTCTCAGATGAGTCCCCTGAAGGTAAACAGACATAGGTCGACATTTCAGAGTTTATTAAAAAGAAGATGACGTGTCTATGCAATGTGTTTATACCCTTTAAACCCTCTTATATTTGTTCATGTTACAAGCACAAACTTTATTCTAAATCTATGGAATTTTACAAGATAGATCAACACAAAACTGTGAATGAAGAATCAAAACTATGTAGAATTCAAGCTTTAAGCCAGAAAAATGTGAAAAATTGAGGTTTGCTTTTAGAATTATCCCGTTTTTTTCTGTTACTTCAAAACAAAATCTAGTATAGCAAAAGCTGTCAGAAGTCAAAATATGTGTTTTCTGATACTTTTTAACAGCCTGGGCAAGAAAAACATTGAACAGAGATGCTGCCCGGAGGCTTATGTTCACTGTGGAGGAACTGCAGAGATTTAAAGTTCAGATGAAAACTTTGGCAAAGTGCTTTAGTTATGGATGCATAATAACACAAACTCTTATCTTTCAACTGTTTTTTCATTGTATGATTTTTGTGCAAATAGCATTAAAGCTGGAAAAAGAAAATTTAAAGGGGTCAAAAGAAGAATCAGGAAATCAAACTGTTTCATGACTAAACATTAAATCTGTCTAATCTTTTGTTTTCAGACCCTGATTTCAATAAAAGTAAAGACATCTCAGTTCAAAAATGATATTAGGAAAAATATTAGGATTTTTTGGCTATAGTATTACTTAAAATGTGCACTGGGCACTTCTGCCCCTTCTCAAAACAATAAATTAGAGTGTTTTGCAGTTTAACATGTATTATGGTTTAATTTTTTTTTTTTTAATCAGGATCATTTGAGTGTTAAGTTTCAGTAAAAGACAAGAGGAGGATCTAAGGTCTAAAATATGTGCATAAATTAAAGGCTCTCCAAAGACATAAGAACATTACAGATTAAACAGAGATTAAATCTACATGGTAAAATATTTAAAAGATAAAGGAGTTCAAATAATAAAAAAAAAGGTCAAAATAGAAAAAAAAATGCTGATGGGTGTTTTTTCTGTTGCAGCACCGACTTCTGACACGACTGACGAATCCACTCCCACAGATGGTAACCCTTTTCTCAGTGCTTTTACTCGCATATACCACTTTAAACATACCCCCAGTAAAAATAATAGTAATATTAATAACTTCAACTTTCGGCTATTTTTCTAAAATGATTTATATTATAAGAAATTATTGTGTTAAAAGAAAAAAAAACTATGTATGGAAATCTGTTGGTTATGCAAACAAAAGTAAACTTTTGTTTTCTTCTAATAGCTGGTAAATAGATTCGCAGTCTCTGATCCGTGGAAGCCCTCCAACTCCAGGTATAACTGTCTAAGATAAGGAAATAAAGCATTTTATGTTTTTTGTTTCATAAAGCTTTAGTTTTAAATTTCAGTAGAAATTCTCTGCTTTTAATGAAAACTACACAGAATGAAAATTGACCCTCCTTCTATTTTATCTTTGAGGGAAAATATTTTAATTTAATTTACAGTTACATTAACAGTTTTTTTTTGTTTTTTTTTTTACAATTTATCGTGTTGTAACAAAAAACTTCAATTAAAAGTTTTTTAATTCAATTCATTGAAGTTTTTTACCTGGTCCTCAAGGAACACTGCCCTGCATGTTTTAGATGTTTCCCTGCTTCAACACACCTGATTCAAATGATTGCAGTTCAGCAAACCCTGTTAATCTGCTATCAATTTATATCAGGTGTGTGACAGCCTGGAAGCATCCAAGACATGCAGTGTGCCTTGAAAAACACTGGTCTAAGATAATTGAACTAATGCAAAAGTAAACAACATATCTGAACTTCCAAGAGGCATGAACTGTTTTGCAATATTTCATGTTACTAAGAAATTATTAAGAAATGCATCTGGATTCAGCTTCTAAAGAGTTGCCATTTTTTATTTTGTTGTTTTTTAAGTTGTAAAACTGTACTACATAAACATGTGTAAATGAGTATTTTGTTTCCTAACAGAATGAACCCCCGGCCACTAAGGTGAACTACTGCTGCCATGGAAGCTACAAGCTAAACTACAACTAAACTCAGCTGTCTCTTGCTGTCTTTCTTTTTGATTTGAGGCTGCTTTTTATTTCATAAAGATATATTAGCAGAAAAAATATCCTCCCTCCTATTTTTCTCCCTGTGTGTCATTTGAGGTGCCCTTTAATTTTAGCTAATTTTCCTACCTGTCTCTCTGCAGAAATATTAAACCAGCGACTGATCTCAGATCTGCTCTGTGTCTGATTTCACACATTAATGTGTACATACAGTCTGTCGTTTACTTTACAAACATTAATGATTATTTTTACAAGAAATTGAAGTATGTCCAGTCCTTCAATGTACACAGAAAATGGCTAATAAAGTGTGAACTGTTAGAAACTAAGTTTTTTTTTTTTTCACATGGGTTTCTTGAAAATAAAATATTCTATTTACAAAATCTATATTTGATTTAGAGATGTTTTCTTTGACCTCTTGTGTATTTTACACATTTGTGACATTATACAATAATCACTTTTCATAACAGAGTTACCAAAACAAAGAAGGTTGTTTCTGAAATAGAATTTTAATAGTTGTTTTTTAGACGTCTACCAAAAGTGTAGTTTTCTTTATTTTACAATTAAATTTCACAAACTGAAATAAAAAAAACATGCTTCAGCCTCCTTGATAGAGCTGTTTTTAATCCTATTGAAAACAGAAGCATTTTCTACTAATTAACAGCCCCCATCTTTACAACAGTGGTTAGGAGATTAGTTTAAATCTGCTCAACTGGAGCCGCTGTGGCTCCATGAGGAAGAAATGTTTAGAAAGTCGGAAATTTGGGAGTTTGGTTCCAGATCGATAGCTGTAATACGTCAAAGTGCCAAACCTGGTCTATCTGAACCCTGTCAGAAGTGTTGGGTTTCAAATGGTAATTACATGGTAATTTCTGTACAGTAAACAGATAAACACAAAAACTATATGAATAGTGCATTTAAGCAAATGTCCTTCTAAAGGCATAATTAGGACAAGTATAGGAATTCAAACATTTTACTAGAGTACAGGTACAGCCTAAAGTGAAACCACAAAGTGCAGCAACTGCAACTTTATGTTTACTGTTTATTCAGTGGGATTTCTGGTACATACAGACTTTAAACAGCAAGTGTGTCAGAAAAAAACCTAAAACAGACGGTTCTTGAAGGATAAAAGGCAAGTGGTATGTCTTGGTTTTTAGTAGCATTCTGGATTAACTGCAGCTGTCTGATTTTTAGGCAGAGGTGTGAGTCACTGTTGCAATTTTGGTACGGTGAGGTATTACACGTACACTTAACCTCACCACTGAGAGAGTTTAAGTTTCCGGGTAGGCTGCAGGTGTGGTATAGTTCAAGCTACCTATCTCACACTTCTTGCAAACCAACAAAAATACATTCAAATTGGAGATGCAAACTATGCTCAACTGTGCTTTTCTTATCTGTCCTGCAGCTAATTCTTAAATGCATTGTTGTCTGTTGTTCTAAGGAAACATTCTTACTGCCAAGATCTTTATTGTTAAACGTCTCAGTCATTAGGATCAGAAGTCATTTCCCAGCAGACTTACCACAGTGCCCTTTCTTATCGAGAGATCTAGTTGGACCAGATTCCTGATCGGGATGTTTTCCAGTCAGCTGCTGCTCGCTCACATTTTTTTGCTTTGATGAAGCTTCTCATTCAACCAACTCATAAGCCTTTCTAATTTTATAACACAGAAGCTTTCTTTTGCTTGCCATGTGTTTCACTTGGTTTACATAACATATCTTTGTCAACTTTTCTAGGTTTTTTTGTGCTTCTGTGTAAAAGCAGTTTACATTCAAATGTTTTAGAACTTCTGCAAACAGATTTTATGCATTTTTTCATCATCCAAATGTCTTTATTTTTGTATCTTTAAGTGACATTTTGCAATAACTAAACCCATTTAATATTTTCATTGAACTCTACAGTCTTGGAATAATCTAATGCATCAGACAGCCTTAAATCAGGACAGACGCTTTACGCTGTTAATTACGTGAAACAATTTGTCCTCCTCGTGTTCTTTTTCTCTCCCTAAATACAATATATTTTTGAATTTGCTGCACTCTTTTAATTGGTGTCATAAACATCTAACATCTTGTAATATTTCCATCTAGATAACTTTACATAAAGATGATTACAGTAGTTTTTCGATTGGCAGTATACGGGTTACCCTGTAATACAGGAATTTTATTTTTTTTTTACATTTATATTTATTCTTTGGCAAGGCAAGTTTGTTTGTATGGCACAATTCAGAACATGGATATTTCAAACTCCTTTACATGAAATAGACTATAGAATAAAAAATAAAATTTAAAAAAGCAAATAAACATTGAAAACATGCATAAAAGAGATAAAACAATTAGACCACAACCTCAAACTAAAGATACTTTAGTTAAATACCTTCTTTTTTGTCAGCACACTTTCTGTTCAATTTAATATTCATCACATGGACTATATGAAATCTCGCCACAGCAAAATCCGATTACAAACGTCTTAAGGAAATATCTCTAAAACACTGAATAGGAAGCAAATCCTGCTTTGAAACCTTTATTATGTTCAGATTCCAACTATGAAAGAAGTATGGGAGGATAAATCTACTTTAACACTTTGTTTAGTCTTTTTATATAAACTTTCTTAATAAAAACTGCATGTCTGAATGTATCTGTCAGGTTTCCTGCACTTCAATTTTGAATGTGTGAATATTAGAATCAGCAGTTAACCTGCATCAGGATCAGATGTTGTTTGTTGTCACATCATCTTCTTGTTTAGTTTTTTTCTGGTTTCTAAGGTGGGGCCTGACTATATCCTTCAAAAAGCCTCCCTAGTGGGAAGACGAGGATCATTCAGCTTCAGTTTCAAGCATCCTGCATGCCGAACTGAGTGAGTCTTTAGTCACCTTGGTGGGTGGAGGGTTTTCACAGTTGAAATGAGATTAAGTAATGTTGTGTTTAGAAGCAGATGCATAAACATTTATAGTATCGACCCATATGTTCTTTGTGTGGCACCTGAAGATGATCATGTATTGGAGTTTTTTAATGTTTACAAAAAAATCTGTGGCATCTTGACCCTGATTTAACGGATATATAAACCATGTATACTACAGCACAAAATGAGGAGGAAAGAGCATTATTTACTTATGACAGAGAAGAGCTCTAGTCCCTTGACACACAGGGAAACATTAGCAGAAAAAAAGCAGCTTTAGAAGCACTTTTAGCTGAGAATTAGAGAAGTATGTTTGTTTATGCTAAACATTTGCTAAAAGTGAGCCTGTGAGAGACCGGTCAAAGACCTCTGATCTGAGCAAAGTTTTTTACTTTCATGTCTTTCGTGTTAGAAATCCACACAGTGTTAAAGCAGTTTCAGGTATTAGATCTTGGTCGCACTTTTTTTATAGTATTTTTTATTATCTAACACAGGTCAACCTAATTTTTATCTCTACTATCCACCAAGGTCACATTATATTTTTAATTGATATCGGCAGATTTGCAGTAATCTAGTCGTTGTCATTAATGTGAAACACTCCTCTGGTGTTTAAACATTAGGGCTGATCACCTGAAGGTTATTACAGATGTGTTTATGTGGGAGGAGTTAGGTTACCTGGGGCTGCAGGTTGGTGTTGTGGAAGACTGCCTCCAGAGATGGAGAAGATGAAGTTTCTCTCAGTTGATAAAGGAAAGCTGGTCTGCAGAGGTTAACTGATTCACACAAGGCACACAAGAAGAGGGCAGGAGGGCACTTCCTGCCAGATAAAGGGGGTTTGTTTCACTCCGCTCCCTGATTGGTTAACAGGGTTTAGACTGAGGCCAGAGGCAGGAGGCAAATTAGTGGACCCTAACCGACATGTATGCATGTCTCCGTCTGTTGGGGCGGGATGTTAAATAAAGCTTTGTTCGGGTGAGTTTCACACAGAAGCAGCAGACGGTCGGATATCTGTGAGAAGAGATTTACCTTCACCTGAGACGTGCAGACCTGAGCAGGTGTGGGTGTACATCACGTACCGATCGCTGTCTGTAGCAAATCAACGGCAATTTTATGGCAACTGCAAACTAAACCATTTTAAAGTCTTAATTCATTATTTACTCTTTCTACAACAGTAACCCTTTGCATGTATTTTTTTTATTTGCTTTGATAATAAAATGTTGCTTCAACTATTTATTTGAGGCAGAAAAAAAACTCCTCAATTTAAAGTTTTCTTTTTACTTTAATTGCACTAAATAAGTTGTCTTTTAGAGAACATCTACCAGGCTCTTAGTATAGTTCATCAGATGTCTCACAGCTATTTCTTTCAGTCCAACATCACTATCAAAGGTCCAGGTAAGCGCCAGTCATTCAGTACCAAGCTGGACCAAACCACTATGCCTTAAAAGTGCCCCTAATTCCTCTTCTGGAGCCGATCCCAGAGTCCAGAGCATTTTCCAGCTCAGTTCTGATTACAGGACAAGCTGCAGTGGATGAATGCAAACTCATGTTCTGCCCTGATTCACTCAGACAGCAGGAAAGTCATTTTAAAGTAACAGCAAGGAAGGTCACTGGGGTTTGCAGCAAGTTTGAGGATTTCACTTGGTTTTCACAAAAACACGCATCAAAAAGGTGCATCTTCTTCCCCTTAAAAAAAAAAATTCATCAAGACGTAATAACATTTTTTTTCTATTTGAAATATAACACTGATGTTAATAATTGCCTTTTTCTTCTGCAGAGACTTTCAGCTCAGAATATGGACAATTGAAAATTAAAAACACATTCAGTCACATTATCTGTCATTCAGTTATATAAACTATGATGTTCCTTCCTCCAATCATCCTCCAAACATAACACCTGCAAAGACATGAAATTATTAAATTCCCTTTTATTTGAGCAGATTATATTATCTCAATTTCTCCCAACTTGTCCAAATATTCTTCAGTTTTTGTTCAACAAGCTTCAACTTTCTTTTTCCTCAGAAATTGAGTCCTGGTATTTGAGTTTACTTATTCAACCACATTAGTTGTTTAATTTAAGCTCTTAAAATCTCATTTTGCTGTAAAAAAGTGAAAGTAACGATGATGAGGCAGTATTTTCTTTATCTGGAAAAATGTTTAAAATCTTTAAAATATGTTACCATTATTGTTGCAGTTCTAAATATTTAAAATATGGTCTCAATACAAAATGATTTTTTTTCTTTTTTCAAACTTTCTTTCTGTTTAGAATAAAACAAAAGGTGGAAAGTCACTGCTAAGCAGAAAGCAGAGGGGGACAGGTATAGAGGAGGAATGTTGGCAGTCGTATCTCTGCAGCTCTCTATCACTTTAATAAAGCTTCCTTTCTATACGTCCTCTAAACCCCAAGCACAGGAACAAAGAGCTACAGCTATGAAGGTTCGCTGAGGTGAAACTGAAGCAAATAGCTTGAAACAAGAAGCCCATTTTTCTTCATGAAACCAAACACTTCATATGCATCCAAGGACTAAATCCACTGGATTCTCAAATGGATTCTTCTCCTTATACAACATGTGTTTTGCTCAGATTCTAAAACATTTTTAATAACAATTTCAGTTGAATGTTAATGTTAATAGAAATAGGGGCTTCCAAAAGCATTACTCTGTGTGTATTTAATGAATTTAATGTGTCTCATGAAGAGGATACGAATTCAGCTTATATGACTGCAAATAGAACAAAGTACAGAAGCCTATTGCATTCATCTAGAAAAAAAATAGTTGTGTTTTTCTGAATTAATGACATAATTTGAAACAAAGAAATGAATAAAAATGTTCTGTTTTTCTGAATTATTGAGATAATGACTATGAAATATGGAAAGCAATAAGTGGCCATATTTTTTGACAATCAACTGTTTTTTCTTCCCCTTTTCTCCTTCTTCAGATATTTAGAGACAATATTACATGAATCATCCGTGTAGAAATAAAGACAGAACTTGCTTTTTTTTTTTACAATTTTCTTACTCGTTTAGTTCTGTTTTGTTTGCTTTTTTTATTTTTGTTTAAAACTCTTTCTTCTTTTTTGGCCTTCATGGAGTGATCAGTGACACCTAAGATATAAAAGCTTTTTGTAAAACTTAAGGAATGATTTTGCCAGTAATAAAACGTTTTGTTGCTGTTATCTTTGACCTTCATATGGTAATGATGGTCGTCTATCGGCATGTCAGTCTCAAAAAAATGGCTTTTTTCCCTTTTTTCCGGGCTGCTAAACAGCCAAATGTGGTGGTCTGTGGGTCAATCTTGGCAGTGGACCAAATGAAACAGAAACATTTATTACTATTTAGTTTTCTCTGTCTCTGAACTAACACTAATACCGTATAAATATTTAAACAGAAAATATTCATCACTGTAAAACTGAAATGTTTCCAATCTGCAAAGATCTCTCGATTCTATGCGTTTTCCTTTTCAAGTGTCTGGGATTAAGAAGTTTTATCTTTCAGCTGGACAATAAACGTCTGTTCCAACCAAGAAGTTAATTACAAATGAAACACGATCAAGTCAAGCTGACTGGAGGCCAGAAAGGAGAGTACAGGAGGAAGGAATGTTATATGGACGCCCAGGTTGCTATCTGAATAAATTTGTCGCTCCTTAATATTTAAACTATCAGCATCCTGAGAGATGTTGTCACCATGTTTTCCTTTGTTTGTCCTGGATTACTCATTTGTTAATGCATGTAAGCACGTTCTTTGTTTGCGTGTTGATCTGCGGGTTAGCTATGCCCTCCACTGGCTGACAGTTAACACTGAACAGCTTCACTTCACCAGTTTATTCCCAGGGGTTCATCTGCCTTCAAACAACACTCAGTCCCAAATTCAGAAAAATAAGGAGTAAAATATATTGCTTTCTTTCTTTGCTGCATACAACATCCAGATATTTGTTTCAGTAAAGTTAATTTTAAATTTTGATGAAAGATAACACTATAAATTCTTGAAACTGAGGGCAGCTATATTTATCTGAATAAATACAAAACGCCACAATTTAGCAAAAAAAAAAAGTCCAGTTCTAGTATTTTGAAAAATGTACCTCTTTATATCTTTAAGCTTTTCTTCATTTTCCATATTTCTTTATCAAAAGAGATTTGGATTTTAGCTTTCTTGTTGGGCCAAATTTGATAAGAGCCCAACATGATTCAGACTTCTTGTATATTTAGGTTTGAAGTAATGTTATAACGTGACCAACATGTTTCATTGTGACACAACTAGAGTCCCGAATCCAACAGAGAATCTGTAGAAAGAACTAAACCTCAGGGTGATGTCCAACAAGTTTTGGTTATATCTCATACCATTTGTTAATCTTTTATCAACTTTTATAAACTAAAAGCTGTGATTCGATTGTTTAAGTCCTGTTTGCCTGAATTTTCTCAGCTGGTACTGTTTTTTAATCCTCTCTCCAGCATCTCCTAATTGTTGTCTTCCACTTATTTAGAACCGTGCCATGGGGCAGGTGTCTCAGCAGAGACTCCTAGACTTCTCTCTTACAGTTGTGGTCAAAAGTTTCCATACACTTGTAAAAAACATAATGTCATGACTGTCTTGAGTTTCCAATAGGTTCTACAAGTCTTATTTTTCTGTGATAGAGTGATCGGGACACATACTTGTTTGTCACAAAAAACATTCATAAAGTTTGGTTCTTTCATAAATTTATTATGGGTCTGCTGAAAATG
>JAUZNJ010040361.1:0-10396 GCA_034780135.1 Jordanella pulchra | reverse complement strand
TTATATTTATTCTAAAAGCTTTGTGTTTTTACTAATCATTAATCACTACACATTGCAGTCTTTGTGGTTGTTCCGTATCAGTTTGTGATTATATCATAGGACAGTTTTGGTAACCTCCCACTGAGGTATATAATCCATATTAATTGTAAAAATGATTTGTCTGATAAATCTACACTGCTGATATTTAGTTTTTAAACTGAAATCTAACTTTCGTTAACATTGGTGCCCATCTTGTCTTTACTCCCCTTCATGTTAAATTTTACATTTCCACCGCGCACATTCTAATGATGAATAGAAGTGTGTGAAAGGGCTCCTCCACGATGAACTAGTGGCATACTTTTGTCACATGCTTTTATTGCAAATCAATGCAGATGGTGTTACTTTGCACGTTCTGTCATGGATGATCGATGGGAATTTTATTTTATGCTTTTTAACTGTTACTGGTAATCAATAAGGATGGTGCCATCATCCATACCTTCTCATAATTAAGGTATTGGGCTGCTGGAAAAAAATTCAACACATGAGCTACACAAAGATCAGGAAGCAGAGTGGCCATATTTTAGCCGTCATACCCTGGTGGCTAATAAAACAGAACAGTAGGCAAAACACAACGTTATGGCTTCCTTCCTTCTTTGAGAACCAAAAGTGCTCAGAAGGGGAAAGATCACTGCTGTGTAAATGTCAAGCATTTGTAAATCAAATATGTAACATCTGTTATACATGCGCTGGACATCCAATCTTTGTTGAAGTCTCTCCTCTTAATTTTGTGCATTTAAATGCATAGCTTATGAATGTGCATCCTTTGGCTCCCCTTGATAACAATGTTATATGTTTTAAAACAACATTATGTAAAATAGAATTGGTAATTACAGTACTGATAATAATTTATACAGAAAACAACTGATGAAACATTCAGCCTCTTTTTAAGCCATTTAAGCAACATTTAAGGTCTAAAACAATTCTTTTCAGTTGCCCTGCCAGCCCTGGCGTAGTCACAGGTATGCCAGGGTGAGTCGCCGGCACCTGGCACACCTGGTAACCTACTGACCTGACCCATCAGGAGTGACTCCTATTTGCTGTCCTTGTGGATTATGATTCATTTTCATTCATAAATAAAAGATACATTTGGAATAAAACTTTTCCTTAGTTTACCCACAGATTTAAAGGTTTTCATCACCTGATACAAACGAACTTTCACCTACACTCTCAAAAAAAAGGGTACAGTAGGAATACACTTCTGTCCCCTAAGGTTCAATTTCAACCTGTTTTCCCCTACAGGGCTAATAATTGAACTTTAGGGCACATATTTGTTCTTTACGAGGGCCTAAAAAGGCACATTTTTGTTCCCAAGTTGTAACTGGTACATATATGTACTTCTTATTAGTACGATGGACAAGAAGGAAAGAAAAATTATGAGATAGTAATTAGAAGGTAATGCTTTAATGCAGATTATACATAATAAAATAAATACATAAATACAACACATTTTACCACAAAGAATCCACATTGACACCATATAGATTCTTTGTGGTAAAATGCTGATTCCCCTATCATTTGACCATCACTTTCCTGTATAAAGAGTAAAGGTTGATGTAGAATGGACTTTCAGACAAATGATATATACTCTTTTGATGACATTTGATGTATGATGTTCAACATTCTGTGTAAGTTTCAGATGAAAACTTAAAATTATAAAATACAATTTCATTTTGGGGCTGCAGACTGGCGCAGTGAGTAGTGCTGCTGCCTTGCAATGAGAAGGTTCTGGGTTTGGTCCCTGATTGGGGTCTTTCTGCATGGAGACAGTCCAAAAACATGACTGTTAGGTTAATTGGTATCTCTTAGTTATCCTTATTTGTGTGTGTGTGCATGGTTGTATGTCTTTGGGTGTCTACGTGTTTCTCTGTGACAGACTGGTGTCCTGTCCTTGGTGTACCCCACCTTACCCCCGGAGTTAGGCACCAGCCCAACTGCAAGTTCCTCTTTTGATATTTATATATTTTTTTTTTTTTTACTTTCCTAAAAGGGTACAAAATTGTCACCAGAGGTACAATTTTAAATTTATGAGGTACAATCTATAAGGGTACTGATAATTACCCAAAGTTGAGGGTACAGAGTTAGTACCTAGCGACAAGCCTTCGGACACTTAAAGCTACAATTGGGCACTTTTTTTCTGAGTGTGTACTTATGGTATTTCTCATGTGTACCACACCTAAATCAGGTAAAAAAAACACGTGGAGTGAGCTGAAGAGACAAATGTATTTCAAGTGTATTTCAGACTAACCTAAGCTGTACAAATACGGACAGAAATCTGTCTTTACATTCTAACGTTTGGAAACACTACAGGTGCCTGTTAGAAAAGTAGGGAGCTATGCAAAGTATTGACAGAGGCATAGATAAGTGCAGTATGTTTTATTTAAGATAAACATGGCTAAATGTCGCCTTTTACAGCAGTTTTTGCAATTCTGTAATTCTTTTCTGTATTGAATTAAATGAAATGACAATGAAAAACATCCATAGATCAGCTCAAGCTAATATAAAAATATCTAAGACTGAAATGCTCATCTGCTAGTCCAAGATTAATTGTCTCTTATTGGTAAATAATACACTATGTATGACTCCAAAAAAAAAGAAACAATGTTTAATGAAACTAAAATATTTCTTTAAACAAACATTTTGAGGGTTTTGTTTTTTACTACACATAGGAAATGTCCTTGTGTTTTTCAGTGTTCAGATGCATTATTTTCCACAATGTCTTACCAAGATTAAACTTTCCCTTATAACCCTTTTTTTGTAAATATTTTGCTGACTATTTTTTTATTTAAATCAGAAATCTTTGCTTTATCTCTCACTCTAGAACAGCCCCAGCTTCTCTATTTTTATTTTAACCCTGGAACTGACCCTCTTTATTTCCATCCACGAATGACTGCCTACTCTTGAACCTTAAAACAAAGCAAGACATCATCCCTCCGCTTCCCGCTTGGCACACTCACTCTAATGGTTGACCCTGCTTCCACACATCAGATAACAATAAAAATAACACCATCTCGTTTTATTTATTTTTTTTATTTATCTCAAGTTCACACACCAACAAAACCGAGAGACCAGAAAACAAGCAAAGGAAGCAGAGTGATAGAGAGTAAATGAAGAATATAAGGGGATATAGGAATAGAAGCAAGCAAAGACTCCACAGCAATCATGCCAGTTATAGACCATCAGAAAGAGGTGAGCACGCCATCTGCTTCTCTGTTCACCCATCTTAGAAAACAGGAAATAGCCAATATCTTTGTAATACACCAAGGGAACACAGTGAGGTTTCTATTCAAGACTATAAAAGCAGCTCTAAACTGTATTTGTGCAAGATGTATGTACTGATAAATATTGGCTATCTTAAGTGAGTTGACTGTTGTTTCACACCATTATTTACTGCAGTTTAGGTTTTTTGCTTGTATTTCATTCTAATTTTAGGGGTTTACGATGATCTATTCGAAGCGCTCATTTCTCAGACAGAAGTTATGATACAACTTTCCTTTCTCTATAGAAATTGCAGAAGTTTAAAATCATTGTAGCTTTTTTCTAATCCATACTGGATCAAATTTTGGTTTACAGGCTAAAAATATATTTTTATATCATCATTTTTATTTAGACTAATGTCTGATTCCTCTCGCCATTGATAACTTCTGGCATAATTTCCATCGGATTTCTTGCCACTCATCTGTTTAGAAAACATAAAGCTCACTTTCAGTTGTTAAGAATATTTCACTTTTCAATAGTATTTAGGTTGAAACCTCTCAGATCATCACTACTAAAACACATTTATTAAACATGATGAAAACTGCACATAGACAGAATAAATCATAGACTTGCTAAAGATCCTTCATTTGGAAGCTGTGACTCTTGAATATAGAACTAAAGTGAAGAGACTTTACATACCACACAACAATATTGCCCATGGTATAATGAAACTACCTTACAGCACTTAAAAGCAATCTTTTATGATTAGTTATTAGTTGCTGAGATATTTTTCCAAACAAATAGAGCTCAAGAAAAAAAACAGACTCCTATTGTCAGATTATAATTGTTCAATGTAAACTTGACAGGTTCCTTGAACTTTAACTTTTATTTATCAAACAATTTTAAATTTCCTTAATATCTATGCATGGTCCCCTCTGCCAGATTCATCAAATCTGTGTTGTGTTTTTAGTGACGATAATGTTCTTCAGAGGAAAAGTGGCCAGAAATTAAATACTGTTCAAGGCCTTATACAGTATAATGTATTTAGTATTTGAGTACGTTTCCCCTGAGACATAATTTGAAGCAGGTTCCAGCTCTATCTCAAGGTGGCACTGTTTGAACAATTATTAAACAGGACAGAAGAAATGTAATCCTTTTATGTCATTTTTTTGCCCTTTAAAACTTCATTTCAGATGAAAAAAACATAATGCACTAAAAATATATAGTATAATCAAGTGTACTAAAATTAGACTCTGAAACACTTTCAGTTTCAGATATTAACTTTACACTGTGCATTAGAAGTAATTCTGTTGAAGCTGTTAAAAGTTTAAACTTCATAATAATCACTAGATTGCAATGATATATGTTAAATATTAAAAGTCTCCAGACTATAATTGCATGTGTATCATTGTGGGTGTGTGGGGGTGGTGGCGACACAAAGAAACTATGAACTTATGCTGGAAATATCTCAGTCTGTATCACATGAGAAATATTCTCAACTTAAGCTGCAAGTCATTTTCCTCTTCTTTTTTTCTCTTTCCTTCCTTTAGCTCCTTTGGAATGGTGGACTTGTTCTGTGCCTACAGTCACAGTTCTGGTTACACAAACACACACACAGCAGAAGATTGATAGTGCTTGAGTAATCAGGTGTGGATGTACGCACTCTGAAGGCAACATATGTTTGGGCCTTTTCCTGATTGTCCTCAGAGGAGAAAGTGCCCTCTAGCCCGTAATGTTCCTGTATCCATCTGTGTGTCATCATTTCTCATGCTGGTGAGCTGCTGCTGGTGCAGGCTCAGGGTCAGACTACAGCTAGAAATCACTCAGGTTGTTAGCTGGTGATATAGACAGAACCTGGCTCATTTGGTTTTAGAAAAGGAGGATCAGTACAACAGAAATTTCCGGAATCACAACTGAAATTAGTTTTTGCTGACTTTGATGTTATACACAAGTTGAGGTTTAGAACTTATTGAAAAATTACCTCCCTAAAGATTTTCTTGTAAAACAAGAGCAATTCAAAAGGAGATCAACAAACCGGTTTTTACTTTCAGAGATACCCAAAAAAGTTTACCTTTATATTAGGTCTATACGAATGTGTGGAGACGGTCTGCAACTGACCTGACAGGAGAGGAGGATGAGGAGTCTGGGTGGTAGTTAAGGCTGTCAGATAACCATCTAGAGTAGACCAGCATGTCCTCCTTTAAGGAGATTTAAAAGGACAAAGATTTTGGTTTGGCCAAGTCAAGAGTTCGATCCGAATACAGCAAAATTAGGTTAGAAATTACACTAAGGTGTAAATTCAGGTGTTGAACGACCAGCAGCCAGCTCCTCTTAAGTTCTACTTGATGAGCTTGATGGAAGGTGTAACAGTGCAGGAGCAGCTTGGCTCTAACAGAGCCTACTCACTCAGATGGAAAGGAAAACACACACAGCATATCCGAGAACTCTGATAAATTGTTAACTGCAGTCTGGACCTCTTCTGTTTGGATGATTCAGGTCTCATTGCCAGTTGAATCACATGCTTGATTGAAGCTGCTGTTGCACAACCAACTGTTAGGTTTAAGGAACAGTTACTTTCTCACACGGTTCCAGGTTGCTTTCAGTCAATTTTTCCCCTCCGTTAAATAAATCATATGGAAACTTATTTTTGTATATTTTGATTGTACTTATATTTTGTTACTGTCTAATATTGAAATGTGTTAATCTAAACCATTTAAGTGTTACAAATAAGAAAAAAAACAAAAGAAATTTGTGAGGGTAGTGAATACATTTTGAAGAAACTGTATATAGTTTTGTAAAACAAGTTAAGATCAGATAAATGTTGCAATATCCAGAATGAATCAGGCAAATTCTTGTCTGCACGCACCCATATCATGAATCATTGCTAAGACAGGGCTGCACAGGTGCATGCAAACACAGGACAGCAGCTGGTTATCATATAAATAAACCAACATCAGTGCAGTTCAGTGAGCCCCCATGCATACAGACTGTCTGTTTAAACAAATATTTTCTTTGCTGCAGACTCATGTACTCATGTAACACTAAGGAAAAGAACAAGAAGATGCATGGAACAATATTAGTAACAGTTAGGGGGAAAAAATAGGAGGACTAAAGATCTTTGCTTAACCAAGTCTACCTTTAACCCCCAAGATTATGTGTAAATGGCAACAGTTAACAATTTGACCACATGCATGACAACTGTCAAGCTTAAAAATGTATTTACCTTTAACTTTATGCATTATAAAAAAGGATGAGTAACTAAACTGTTCAAATGAGGTCCAGCAAGACAGACAAAGAGGAGGTAATTCTGATTTAATAGAAGAGAACAGATATACAGGGGAATATATAACATTAGAGACAAGGATGGGAAACAGAGAGGAGGGCTGAATAAAATATGGATATATAAGTAAAAGAGTGGGTTGGATCACACTGACAAGATAGAGTGATGATGGAAGCAAGGTTTAATAGAATGAAGAGGAAGAAAGTAGACTATGAATAAGGGTGCGCTCAATCCTGAGTGAGAAATGTTGATGCTGGAGGTGAGAATCTAGCAAGAAATTATTAATGAGGGGAAGAAAGGCTGAAACAATAAAATTTACTATGTACTGAATATTGATGCACAGTTACTCTTGTGCATACATTGTCAGTTAGCCTACCTGTTCCATAGCTCTTCATCCATGTCTGATAAGTTAGCAATATAATAGGATAAAGTATATATAACAATTTGAAGATGTATACGTGATGAACAAAAACAGAGGAACCAGAATTTGAGCCAGACACAACGGGTTGTTTGAACAATCTACTGGAATGAATGAATCACCAGGAATAGCAACTGGTTCTTCCAGGGAGAGAGTTAAGATCTGAGTGACCAGCAATAAATGATGGATATGATCTCCAAAAATGATCTCAGGTTCACTAACCTTAGAAGAGTTTGAAGAGAAGCCCAGAAGGAAGAAGAAGCCGGTTGGTGTGTGATGTCATCGCTCGGAATGGAGAGGGAACAGGATCTCTGCAGGTATGCCTGGTTGCTTGATTTCTTGCTGGTTGCTTGGGAAGCTGGGATAACCCAACCATGTGAGGATAAGCAGGCAGAGGTACCTTGAGGGACAGACCAATGATCAAGTGGCCTTTATTTGCATGTAGGCTGAAAGGAAATGGAATTGAATGAAAGAGGGAAGACATGCAGCAAAATTCAAATAGCCAGGACTCAAACTTGTGATGGCTGCTTAGAGGACTAAGGCCTCCGCATATGGGTCTTGTGGTTTACCTCTGGTTCCACTGCCATGGATGTCCATATGCTTTTTGGGGTTAGTAGAAGTGTACTGATATTGTTACCCAGGCCTGTACAAGTTTTCTCTTGATTTTAAATATCTACTTGTTAATTGAAGTTCATGTTGATTAAATAACAAGTATGAATTCCCAGCGAGGCAGTTCCACATATTTGAAAAAAAGTTTCTTCTTCCAAGTGTCCTAACCAACAATTGGAAGGTTCTGGCGTTTTTTGTTATTGTTGTTCTTTAGCATTAATATAAGCTGAGGTTGGCTTTGGTAGTGCAATCGGTAAAATTACTTTATTATATTTTATTGATAGCAATACCAACAACAAAATTATTTTGAGTTTCAGTTTTGGAATGTTTGTATTCTGCAGGTCACTAAATTACATTTCAGTTCACATATGAATTTATTTAGGGGAATGATTAAGGTCAATAGTGGCTAACCAAAATGAATGTCCAGTCTATGAAAGGCTTTTTCAGTGGATTTCCCAAAGTTTCTATTCTAATTACTTAAATATCTTATGTCATAGAGGAAAAAAAATCATGATTTAGAGATGGTTTTTAGATATATTGCACCTGAACACAAACTGAACAGAAAAGTGCTAATACTTTAAATTAGCTGTCAGAAGTTTAGAACCAAGAAGAAGATAAATGAGAGAAAACACTGTCAGAGCCAAAAGGAGTTTTGAAACAGGCAGCAGTGTGCAAAGCGTGGTAAATGGAAGGATAGTGGGAGGAAGCAACAGACTGACAAACGGCTAAGCTGGGACATGGGGTCTGAGTAATGGTAAACCAAGGTGGCAGAATGGACGAGAAGAGCTGAAGGGGAGGAGGGTGAGACACAGATAGATGTGAAGGGTGTCACACAGCCTAACTAATGATTTCCAGGCCTGTAGTTCAATTTCTCTCCAAAATTAAAGCTTCATCTATCACCCCAATGTGCCTCATTAGCAGCAAAGCCCTAACCAATCCCAACACAACCATTTACATTTTAAGTAAGATGGAACGCAGATGTTTCATCCGCCTTTCTTCCTGACCGACCATATATCTGTTGTTTGGTCAGATTCCTTCTGTCTCTGTCCCTTTTTTCTCTTCTCTCTCTCACACACAGAAGAATAACACTGATGGTATAAAAAGAGTGCTGAATTACTTCAAAAACTTGGGTAAAAATACATGTGCTGAGACACATTTCATACAAACTGTAACTCTCATGAGGAATTATATGAAATAAGTAACATAAGATCTGCTTTTTATAAAGAACTTCTTTATTTGACTTTATTATCATTGTACTGCGAGCCTAACTCCAACCTAATTAGAAGTGTGCTATCTTTTTTCATCTGCCTTCTACAATCCATGTTTAATATGCAGTATATGTACATTTCCAAGTGTCTGGTAATTGCAAAGCAGCCAGCTAATAATGACTGGGTTGTATTTCTCAGTTCAATTTCAGTGATGAACTGCAAAGCTCTTAATTGCTTTTAGTTTGGCTTTTTCATAAAGCTGAGTCATTTTCCGCATACCATTAAGGGAATTGGAATATTCAGCCTACCTTTCATTTTCAACATAATGATCAATATGTCACAAACCCCACAGATGAAAGCAATCTTAATGGGGTTTTTTGTTTACATTCCCTATGCCTAGAAAAAAATGTACAATTATGGTTTGTAAAGAAGAAGGCAAGGAAGTGGAGAACATTCATATCGTATCTTTGTCTATCCAGAACAAACTATGTAATAAACACACTGACCTCTTTTCATAAGTGATTTCAGTAATAATATAACACACAATTTTTTATTCACTCTAAAAGAAAAGTGCAAATTCTTAGTTATGTAAATTCATCATAAACAGACATTCGAACAGTACATAAGACTAACGATAAGGCTTAACACTTAATACAGGTTTCTAATTCCACAGATGCTCTCAGATGCTAATGTTTATTTGCACGTCTTTTTGCTTCCAAAGGGATGTTTATTGAACAGTCATGCATTTTGGAAGGTTTATTGGGGGGTTTCTTTGTTTTTCTTTTTACGTTGTTCATTTAACTTCTGGTTAACTGGGACTCTATATTTTTACCCTAATGTGTTTTGTTATCTGTTCATATTTGAATCGTTTTTTTTTTTTTTTTACCCTCTCTGATAAGTTATTTTTCTTTAGTGCTACATCTTCACTTTTAATTAACATCTCAGTCATATTACTCTCTCTAATGCATAACTATGGTGTCTTCTGCCTATGGGTTTTTATCACTGTCATGCCCCAATTTTCCCAGTATGGGACGATAAAGGTCATACTTTATTTGTTTGATTGAAGCATTACAAACTTAGTTTATTGTTGGGCCAGTAACACGATTTATAATATAATATTTGGTGCTATTATTTTTTTTTATAAAGACATATTGCCAAAAGAATCTTACCCAGTCTAAGGAGAGGACATGCTGGTCTGTTCTCAATGGTGTAAAATCCTATTTTTAGATTAAAAAAAACATTTTGACGATAAGAGTCCAAGGGTATGGAGGAAGAGTTGAGAAGAACAAAATCCACGTTCCTTGAGGTCAAGCGTGTGGTTCTTACAGTTAGTAAGGATTTGGGGATCTATGTCATCTGCTGGCATTGGTGATGTCATCAAAGTTAGGAACAATAGCTGGACATGAAAAGAAGCAATGTTCGCATCATGCTCTGTTAGGTCTGTGTGGTATAAAAAAACACTTTGTGTTATTTAGAATGGGAGTACAGGTAAAAGCCAGTAAATTTGAATTTTTTGAAAAACTTGATTTATTTCAGTAATTGCATTCAAAAGGTGTAACTTGTACATTAAATTATATTTATTCATTGCACACAGACTGATGCATTCAAATGTTTATTTCATTTAATTTTGATGATTTAAGTGGCAAC
>JAUZNJ010040360.1:0-10396 GCA_034780135.1 Jordanella pulchra | reverse complement strand
TCCATCCATCCATCCATCCATCCATCCATCCATCCATCCATCCATCCATCCATCCATCCATCCATTATCCATCCATCATCCATCCATCCATCCATCCATGGACTAAGGGTCCCATGCACACCCAGCCTCTTCTTTCCAGCACTTCTAAAAAGCAAACAGGACAGTGCAAACAGTTAAACCCGACGACCAGTGCAGCACAAAGGTTCAGGTTCACAAAGGACAGGTTCATTATCCTCTGCACCACAGGAACACAAATTTAACTCATTGCACGATTTTAAGCTGACCTGTGAATAATCCAGCACCACTTGTTACTCTTTGCCTATGAATACAGTCTTTTTTGAAGTAACTCTCATTTCTCTCTGTGATGTGTATGCTCATCAATTGTTCCTCATAAACATCAATTCAGATTTATTAAGAATTTATTTCCAGGTTTTTTTTTCTACAAAAAAAAATCTTTAACAAAAACATTACAACACATCCTATGAAACAACATTTTAGGTTGCTATTGTAGTAGTTGAAGAAAAATATAAAGAGGAAGATAAGTGGAGCATGATGCACATGTAACACGTTTACATACCATTTACATACAGAGAATGCACAGATTAGAGCTCGCAAGAGAAAAATAACGACAAACAAACTCACATCAAGAAAACCTCTCTAGATGGATACAGAAATCTGCTGCCTGCTAATACTCACATTTCAAATCTGCTCTAACTTAAACATTCACACCATCCTTATTTAAAGAGCAACACAACGAGGCGATTGATCTGATTCAGCTCTACAGCGCCCTCTGGTGATCGGGGGTGTAATTGGATTGGTTTCAGGGTCAAAAAAAGATCTTTTACTTGTTTTTCCTGAAGATATAAAGATATCATGTGGTAGTTATCAGTGATAAAGAGCTAAGGGCTGACACTGTTATTAAAGTTTTTATTTTCTTTTTATATATTTAGGGGAGACCTTTCTCCTAACCAGCAGGATGGAAGACACATTCAAGATCACCGTCTAAATTTATTTAGTTTATTTGTTAGGTAAATCTTTTCATGTGATGTGTTTTTGTCACACTGTCCTGAATCATAGCTTAGTTTTAATACTTATTTTGTATTGTTGTTTTGAGGAAAATTGTTAGATATTATATTGGCCTGATATTGAATATTAAATATTAATACTAGATTTGGACGGCTGAAGACTTAAAAATTAGCAGCAAAATGCTTTTACCAATTTATTTCAACATAAATGTTTGTTAAAACGTAAAAATAAAAAAATAAAAATTTAGTAGACTAAAAGGTCAAAACAGTGTGAGAACCTTGGTCGGAATTTTTCTTACTAACATAAATGTTAATAAAAGCTCCTTTTAAAAGTATTGTAAAGGGATTTATTTGATAAAAAGTGTCTTAAAATCACACGACTGATCACCAGACTAACGTGCACAATCCCGACAGCTACAGAGCTGGATCCAACAGTGAGGATGAGGTGGGAGGAAGCTTTAGGCACATCTGTTAACAAAACTTGTCAATAACAATGAGCATTTTACAAGTAAAGGTATAAATGCTAAATACACAAAACAAACTATTTTAAAAGTTATAAACCACATTTATAAAGTTATTAAAGCTGCTTTAATAACCAGAAATTAAAACGTCATCTACAGGTCTTAGTGTCTCCAGGAAAACTGGGGTTTTTATTCCCCACACTTCCTCCACACAAACACGGCCTCTTTGTCTCTGTACATGTTAGAGGAAATAACTAACACTATGAAGGAGGGTTAGATTTCAAAAGCTTTAGAATTGAGGAAGAGTAGAAACTGAGCCATTGCCAGTTTTTAGGTAGAAGACATTATGGTTGACATTTTGGTGGCAATATTTAAAATATTTTATTAACGTTTTAAGTCTTTAGAGTAAAAGACAAGGTAAGTTTTTGAGCATCCTGTATTCAGGACCTCTGTTTGTTGTATTTATGATTTAATTTCAGCTGCAATTCTTTGAATCAGATTATTAAATGTAGATTTTGGGACTTTAAAGAAAATGTCTTGGCGGTGGCGGAGAATGCTTCTTTCAAGTCAATATGTTTGCTGGCAACAGCATTGCTAAGCAACAGACAGTTGGACAGGGATAATTTCATTTTTACCTTTACTATTAGGGTGTCAGCATAAATATATTTTCTGCATTTGTTCTCATACCTAGAGCAATCCACACCAGTATCCATTCAGAAGTGGACCACAGAGGCCACCTCAGAAAGTGGGTCTCAGAAAAAGTTGGACGAACCAACTCTGGTCTGTTTAAAGCAGATTGAATGTGGCTGAAGCCTAAATGTTTTTCCATCATGAATATAATGGTTTCTTCAGAGTTATTGGTAGGATCTCCTGTAGTGGTCTGTCTTACAGCACAGCTGTAGAAGCCTCTGACTGAACTGAAACTAAAATTACAGTCAGACCGGATTGAGACCAGCTGTGAACATCAACTGTCCACAGACTCTATCTTGGATTTTGTTGGATCTGAGGAAAAATGTGTTGCATTTGAATTTATTTGGGGATATCGCAGTAAATGGGGCTGAATACGTACTGATTTTGGATTTCTCTCTGTGAAATATTTACCTTTCCTTCCCTTTTCAGGTCCTGTTATGCAGCAGAAGTCTCTGCTCCTGGAGGAACGGTTTGTTAAAGTCTACAGTTTTGTGTGTAAAGTCTCCGTTGCATCGGGCCAGTCTCTGGCCATGGCAGGCTGACACGCTACATGTCGCTGCTTGGTTCCAGTTTTAGCACAAAATTAAAACCAGAGCCCTTAAAAGGAAGAGTTTCAACCAAAACAGAGCTGAGCCTCTCTCCAGTCGGGTTCTGGGATGAGTGTCTTCATGCTTTGCTGGAAGCTTCAAATAACACACAGGAAGAACGTCAGTTTGTTAGTTTCTTCCCAGGTAGCTTCCTGGTTACGTCACAATGCTTCTACAACAAAGTCTTAGTAGTTAGCTTGTTGCTGCCTTACAGGAAATGACTAAACAGCAACAGCAGTTTTTGGCTCCTCAACATCTCACCACTGGCTCAACTGAGGCTGCAAATAAGATAAAAGCTTAAATAAGACTTTTAAGTCATTACCTCTAGTTGGAAATTCTTCAAATGGTTTAATCTAAACAGATATATTCCTAAAAAGATATATAATTTAAGACTTAGCAAGAGGAAATTTACCTACAACATATTGCCATAAGTACAAGGTGACCCTTCACTCAAAGCCTGGAGGCAGTCGGAGGTCAGTGTAGCACTATTCAAGGAGGCCATAGGGGTCAAATATTCAATTATGAAGTTTCCTTCTATCCAAATACTCCAAAGTCAGGTGTTAGTGCCATTATACAGAGCGGTAGGTAAATAGCAGGCAACCTATCATCTACATGGTGCAGAAGCTCATAGCAACAGGCCTTCAGATGTCAAAACACCTTCAGATTAGCTCAGGGACTAAAATTATAGTGAGCATCAACCCCCAATATACACTTAGTCGGGTTCTTCTTCACCCCTAATATAGATGATGTCCACTCCACTGCAGTCCGAAGCCCAAAGGAGCTCCAAGGAACATGCCCCTCTCATTAGAGGTCAACGGTTTTAAAACTTCTTCACCTTTTGTTCTTTTTCAGGAGTTGTTGTCCACAACAGGTGAGTAAAGCGAATGCAGAGAACCTGTTTTATTGTTTTTGTGCATTTAATGTTTGACGTTGATTAACTACGCTAGATTCCAGCCTCCTTTGTTTATCTACGTCAGCATATGTAGCGCAGTAATTGATCTAATGTGCCTAGCTGATAATATACACACATGTATTAAAATACTTCTAAATGCCTCAATAAAGCAAGGTTATTTAAAATGAAAATAAAGCCATCTGTTGTAAAAATCTGGATGTTGTGTTTGTTGTGTTCATGGATCCTGGTGATTTCTGAATATTTAAAGAAATCTATTCGAATTTTTTCCGGCGTCCCGTCTGCTGGTTGCCGTTGTGGAGACATTAAATGCTCCTACTGGTGATAATAGCTGCGTATTTGCTCCTGAGTTCGCAGCGCAGCAGAGCAGAGTGGACACGATGTACATTAGGGGTAAGAATAATGAGACCAGATGATGTTGGGTTTGCTGTGGAAGGACTACACCTCTCAGCAGGGGCCCCTGTCCTCGGCCCTCTGGGGCCAGTCTGAGCTCATCCAACATCAGCTAAAAATATGTTTTTCTGGAAAAATTGTTAAAAGTTCCAATCAATGCTGTTCTGAACCTCCTGAGAGGAGCTGAAGGGAGGCAGACAAAATGTTTGACCCTTCAGATTAAATCACTCAGATCCCAATGTTTGTGAAAGCAGAGCAACACACTTGTGGCAATAAAGGTTGATACGTAGTGATATTTATATGCCATTAACAAAGAGATCCCTTTAAATCTGTATTTAATTTGGTGAATAATTTTGAATCAAGCAGGACTTGGTGGGTGAGGTCCAGTTATATAGGAACCAGCTCTGCTCTATCGTCTGCACAAAGACTTCAGCTCCATGCTGCTTATCTAACATTATACTAGAGCATCTGTAAGGAAAAGATTAAAGCTGCTCTGTCATCTAAGCAGCTCTGCAGTGAAACAGGCGGAGCGTCTTCTGCATGACTGGAAACAGTTTCTGCTCTAACTTCCAATGCAGCTTGTGCTTCCTGCTGCTTCTGTGCCTGTTTGTGTTTGTAACTGTACGGAAGAAGTTCCCAGGTTGTTGCTTTTAGTTTGGTGCACAGCTGCTCCTATCAGTAACCAGGGGACAGAACAGAAACAAATGAAGGGTCTCAGGAGATTCGGCTGGCTGGGAGCTGCTGGGAGTTTTCGCCGTAGTCCCTTTCTGAAAGGTGTTTATTAAGGTCACATGGCATGAGGGGGAGGGGCTGCCCCTGCTCTGCCAGCACCGCCTCATAAGGCGGCGCCGCCTCCAGGGGGAAGGAAATCGATGCAACGTGTTGCTGCTCCCCCTCATGCAGTCCCAGGGAGCAGTGGGAGGAGGAGGAAGAAGGCCAGGCAGCGCCGACTGATGTCTCCCCATGAGTCGGGCCGGGCTGGGCCGGGCTCTGACAGGGGTCCAGCAGAGAGTAGGGAGGTGGGTCATCGGTGGGGATGTAGATCTGAGTGGAATCTGATCCAACACACTCCTCATAGCTGTGGACAAAGGCAGAGGCTGCGTTAGTTAAAAGGCTTTCAGATAATCTCCACATTTTGACCCTTTTAAGACCAAACTTCAGTTTATTTAATGAAGATTTTATGCTGACAGACGAAGAGAAATGAAGGTAAATGACAAGGAGGGTCTTCCAGACAGATGAGACCCAAAGTGGACTTTCCTGACCCAGATGTGAACAACTAGAAGTACAAAACATACACAGCATTCACCCTAAACACAGAGTTTCCTCTGTGAAACATGGTAGCGGCAGCACCATGCTGTGGGGGGAACGGTGAAGCTGGTCAGAGTTGATGGAAAAGAACTGCAGATAAAAACGAGACAATATTAGTAGGAAACCTACAAAACGCTGCAGCTTTTAAAAATGTCGGGGCTGGTGGGCATGACTGGTGGGCGTGGCTTGTAGGCACGCCCTGTAAAACCTACATTAATGCTGTTTAGTCCTGTTCAGGTGAAGCCCTCGGCTCTGCTGGATTGCTTTCTGCCAAACATCTTGTTCCACCAGGAGTGTTTTCAGAGCAGTTTGACTCAGCTAACGTCAGGGTTGAGTCATCGCACTAAACTAGTGAACTCACAGGCTTTAAATAGGACAATAAACCTAGAACTACCTCCGTCACCTTGTCAACCGACTCACCTTGTTTTTTTTTTTTTATCTGTCATGGGCAAGTCATTTCAAAGGTTTCTGTTATTTTTGTTTAAGGCTTTTTTTGTTCAACTGCATGGACAGAATTTCTTATTACATAAAAGTCCAGAAAATCTTTTTCTTGTTCACTCGACTGCATCCGTTTCGCTTTCATCCACTGCCTGAACAATCTGCTCAGATGGTGTCGGTGCAACAAGGAGGAGCCTGTTTTCCAGAAGCAGCAAGCTGCAGCAGACACCTCAGGAACCAGAGACCTGCTGAAAGTCCTCGAACTGACTGGAGTTCTTGCGATCAGCCACAACAAATGACCTTTGCAGGTTGACTTTATCTCGTGTCTATGAGGACAGAGCCTGAATCTTTATAAAAAAGCCCAAATGAATTCATAACAATGTTTAGCTTAAGCTTTCAAAGTTCAGGAATGGATCCAAGCATCGTATAAACTGTGGCTTTTAATATGTGAAATGCAGCAATTGCATCTAGGGTGTCAGAGTTAAAAAAAAGCAAAGAGAATCACACTTAAAACATCAAAAACACAGAATTTACCTGACATTTCAAACCAAACTGGCTTTTTCTTTTTTATATACTTTATTTATCAATTTTCACAGCATATTCTTTACAGCATTCAGGTTTTATACAACGCCGTCACACACATACACAAAAAATCAAGACAAATAAAGACACAAAAATCTGTACACAGCTAACTAAAAGAATATAGCAGTACTTAGGTTACGATGAGGTACTCATCCTAATTGTTTCCATGTATTGTAAAAATGGTTGCCATGCCTTGATAAATTTAGCAGTTAAACCTGCCAGTGTACACCTCATCTTTTCTAAATGCAAAAACCTAATGAGCTCTGAAAGCCATTGTTTATGTGTAGGAGGGGCCTCCTGTTTCCACCTCAAAAGTATCAAACGTCTCGCAATCAACGTAGTGAAAGCTACTGTATTTGAATTACACTTGAAAAATAAAACATTCGGGGGTATGGCTCCCAAAATTGCAGTTACAGCAGAAGATCCAAATTTAACTTTGTATATTTCTGAGAATCTATTGAATATAGGATTCCAATAGATGTGAAGTTTTGAACACACCCAAAAAGCGTGAATAAGGGAGCCGACTTCTGACCTGCATCGGTTACACAAGGGATCAGTCCCTGGGTAAATCTTAGCTAGCTTTTCATTAGAGATATGCAACCGGTGCAGGACTTTAAAGGGAAGGAGCCCATGTCTAACGCATATAGAAGAGGAGTGCACCCCGTGAAGAATAGATTGCCAGAGCTCATCTGTTAATGTAACTGCAAGATCTTTCTCCCAATGCGACTTAATAATGGAGAGAGAAGGAGATTGTAGATCTAGCATAATGGTATAGGTCTTTTTAATCGCCCCCCTTTAATGGATGTTTCTACCTATGATTTTATCCAGAGTTGTTTCTCCAGGCAGTTCAAGAAATGTGGGATATCTATATTTCACACAATGCCACAGTTATAAATAGCGGAAAAAGTGTGTATGTGGAATGTTGAACTATTCCATGAGTTGGAAGCAAAAGCAAAAACGAAGCAAAAACCCCATCAACGAAGAGGTGTTTAACTTTACTTAGTGTATTTTTTTTACAAATTTTAAAGGCAGAATCAGACATAGACAGGGGGAACATATGATTTGAACAGATAGGAGTGTTACTTGACATAAAATGTTGCCCCAATTTTTTCCTACACTGCACCCAGATTCTCAGGGAGTTATATAGTAGGGGGTTGCATTTATAGGTACATACCTCTAAAGGAGAGTAGAGATCAACAAAGCAGGTAGGCTAGTCTGGCCACAATTAGACGACTCAATCTGAAGCCAAGACTGGGTTTCTGTAGAAAAGTCCTTAATCCAATATAGCATGTTTCATATATTTGCTGCCCAGTAATAAGACATTTGGCAAAGCCAAATTAACTTTAAAAGGAAACTTTATAAATGAAATCTTCCTGGCTTTAGAGTTTATACTAAAACTTCCACTTTTATGGAAATTCAGTTTGTAACCCAAAATAGTGACAAATTGTTCAAGTATGGTAAGAGCATGGGGAAGAGAGCCCAAAGGGCCTGAGATATACAGCAAGATGTCATCAGCATATAAAGATAGTTTGTGCTCCTGATCAGCTCTGTAGATACCCTTAACCTTATCTTCTGCCTGCAGCTTAATCGCCAACGGTTCAAATGCTAACGCAAATCAAAGAGGGGACAAAGGACAACCCTGTCTTGTCCCGCGATGGAGTGGGAAGTAACAGGAATATAATGAATTTGTTCGAATACATGCCATAGGCGAGGAGTAAAGTACCCAAACCCAAGAAATGAATTTAGGGCCAAATCCACATTTATTTAATACTTCTTTTAAGTCTTGAATGATCTATATCTTTAAGGTGCATTTCTTGCTGAAATGCTATATGTACCTTAAGACGGCTGAGATGAGAAAGCACCTTATTCCGTTTTACTAGATGATTCAATCCTTTTACATTCCAGCCAATAAAATGAACATGACAATCATTACGTACAGAAGTATGGTCAATGGAATTCAACATCTACATACATGATGAGAGAAAATGTACCAAATCACATTGATTAGTCCTGTCCATGGTGTACACTTTAAGTTTGTAGTTAGCCAAAATCTGTGTAAATAATAAATGACATAAAGAAAACAAAAAGCATACACACAAAGCAAAAAAAAGAACCAAAGACAATGGGTGGGTACCCATCCCTTCACATTCAGTGTTGTCCCCAACTGACAAACACAACATCCCCAAAGCATCTCTGCTTTCTATAGGAACAATTCACCATAAACTCAACCACTGTCCCAAGCAAAAAAAAGGAACCTGAACTATAAATCACCCATTTACCCAAAGGCGCATTGGAGAAAGTCACATCAAACATTGTATGTAATTTTTCTTTTAAAACAAGAACAAGATAACATGGGGTGCGTTTATTTAACGCCGAACATACGCTAATTCGGGCGGTACATTTCGTTCAGCACCCAATCTACCAATGCTACTATTCACTCAACTGCCCAGAAATACAAACCAATGTACCATCCGTATGCATCAGTCTAAAGATGCAGGAGAGTCGCTCAAAGTTTTTCAGACAAATCTTGTATCTTTCTCACTCAGAGAGGGGACCGAACTTGGATTTAATAAAGGTTTTCGCGGACTGAGGGGAATCACACACCTTTGTTTTGCCATTAATGGAGATCGAAAAATGAGGAGGATAGATAAGACCGAACCGAACTCCATCCTTTTTCTGTAGTAGCTTCTTTATCTCATTGAAGGCAGCCCGGCCTCTGGACAGTTCGTTGCTATAGTCAGGAAAGATAAATATCTGCTCCACTCGACACTCCAACTTGCCTTTCCAAGCCAGCTGGTAGTAATGGATCCGCACAATAAAGGCCCGCAGGCGTTTTCTCTTCGGAGGTAGTGGCGCCACCGCTTGATGAGTGCAGCCTTTTCCAGACCGTCAAGACCACACAGTATGTCGAATAACAGGTCTGCAATGAATCTGGTGGGGTTTCCCTGCTTCACGTCTTCCCCTATTTTCTAAGTCGTCTGTTTTTGCGAATAACTTTTTATATTGGATGTTTAGGTCCACATAACAGGTTTCCACAACTTCCAAGCATTTGTCCAAATTTTCCAGGCCTTCTTCATAGCCACCCATTTTCTTCGTTAATTCGTCAACAGCAGCTTGAATGGGTGAAACAGCTTTGGCAATTTCCTCTTTAATTTCACCTCATAGGTTTTCGTTTTCCTCTTTAATGACTTCTTTAACAATATCGCGGAATGTAAGGAGCATGGCCTGGTCTATAGCCGCTTTGCTAGCAGCCTCCGGGTTATTAGCTTGCGCTCCTTTAGCAGATGGTTTAGATGGCATTTTGTTCAAGAACAGACAGGAGTATGTGAAATTACGTCGACTTTTCAGATGCAACTCAGAATATTCAAGAGTAGGGCTGCTTTGGGCGATTTTTTAAACCAATTTATCAAAGATGTTGGGACCTCGTGGTTTGCACGTCTACTCCATAACACGCCCCTAGTGGCTCCCCAAACTGGCTTTCTCTTGTCTCTGTTCTAGTGCTGCGACATCTCCAATTTCCTTAGATGTAAAAATGACGTTTCTACCCAGAGTTCAAGCCAGCAGTTCAAAAGCCTTCCTTCCCCTTGAGATCAGGGGACTTCAATATTTTAAAAGTCCCTCTGCATCTGCAGACCCTGATTCAACTGCTTCAGCAGCCTGCAAATGTTTAAATGTTCAGATGTAGAGGGTTTGGGTAGAAGGGCGTCTTTTTTTTTCCCCTGTAGCAGCTCCAAATTTTAGATTTATAGGAAAACGGGCCTTCTAAAAGAAAATAAAGGAGAAAATAATTAGATTGTAAGATAAATGTGTGTCGTGTCTGTTTGGAAAAGGGTGGATTAGGATGAGCTGATAAGAAGCTATTATATGGAGTAACTCAATCAGTACAGCTGGTAACTGGATTACTGCACTACTACTGAGGTAAACATCTTTCTTTCTTTCTTTCTTTCTTTCTTTCTTTCTTTCTTTCTTTCTTTCAACATACTTAAGACAAAAACTTGTTCA
>JAUZNJ010040359.1:0-10396 GCA_034780135.1 Jordanella pulchra | reverse complement strand
AGCAGAAAACATAAAAACTCTTTAAAAACAAACAAAAAAATAAATTAACAAATGTGCAGTACACAAGACATGTATTACTATATATATTTTAAATGGGGTTGGGGGAATGCATCCCCCCCAGAGATGAAACATGACGGACCAGAGGGGGGGACATCACAACCAGAGGGGGGGTAAATCCCCCCCATCCCCCCCGGCAAATCGCACCCTGTAGAGAATAATAATATTTAGCAAATATTAGTGGATGTAAATGCTAGACTTTAACTGTGATTATATAGTATTAAAACTCAGATTAAATATCATCTGAATAAATGTGCTGTAGCACTGAAACCTTACCTGGGAAACTGGAATGCTCTGCTTCTCCTGCTTGTGGTCAAGTCCAGTTATCACCTTTCTAAGAGAGCTAGTTGACGCAGCTACTAGAGAAATCTTTTTTCATTAAAAGTTTCTGCACTGCTGTGTTTTTAGTTTGACCGCTACAAATGCCAAAGTGTCAACTGTATTTTTTCAAACTCTCCCCTTAGCACGTTTGTCCCTTTAAGTGTTGGCAGCACAGAGAGGTGCTCTGTTCTTTGGCCTTATCTCTGAAAAGGCAAATGGAACTGCAAACCCCAGGCTATCATTTTAAAGGAAAGCAAGGTTTTTCTTTTCCTTTCTCAAGCTGTGACACAGCAGAAACCTGAATTCAGGGTATCTTTTTAAAAGCAACTCAAATTTGTTGTTTTTGGGTTTTTTTCTGTTGATTTATTGCTTTCTTTTAAGTTTTCTTTTCACCCTGGAGGACATAAAGAAGAAAACACTGTTAAAGATTATTTTTGCAAATTAAAAATGTTGCTTTGGTCACAGCAGTCAGATTAATCTTCCATCTTTTGTTCAGTTATTTGAGGTTTTAAAGATGATATTCTCTCCGTCAAACTCTTAGTTGCGATTTAGGTCTGTTAATAGTTTTTTAGTTACCGTTTCTTTCACCATCAAAGCTGTATTTCTTTGTTAGTTCATTTCGTTAAAGTTAATTCCTAATGTAGAATTTTAGGATGCTGCCATATTTCCTCTGTGAAGTGATCTAATCTGGACTTCCCAAAGCCTCAGCCTCAGTTCTGATGACAGTTTGCAGACTACTGGTCTATGTTTCTTAACTCTGTTTAGAAGAGTAATCAAAATCCCCTTGAAAAAAAAAACCCACCTGCAAGGTGATGGTTTCATACCAAAAACAGTGGAGTGTGATTGTAGCAGCCTCTTCAGCAGTAGCAACAGTATCTGTCAAAAGATGCTACTGCTGAAGAGGCTGCTACAATCTTTCACATACTATGACTTTAGTAATTTCTGCAGTAGATATTTCTTTGCATACAAAAGAATTCTGATTAAATCATCGGACCCTGTTGGTTTAAGATATTTTAATTAGCCTTTTTTTGGGGGGGCATATTTTGGTAGATTTAAGTGTTTTTGATATTTACCATAACAAGACCTTGTGACTGCAGGAGTAACAAAGTCAAACAAGTCAGTATATGGAGGAATTAAACGAGTAAAAGTCTAATATTGTGCAAACAAAGCTCAAATATTGCATACCAAGAGTGGTATGTTGATGAATGTTTAAATGCTGCCAGCAGATGGCGACAGTGTACAACAATGCTTATATCTGCTGATATCATCCAGTGCAAAATTTCATTTCAGGCTTAGAAACGACTAAGTAAACTTCATGAGGATGTCTGACATATTATTTAATTTTAACATAAACTCATGCTTTCTTTGTGGCTTTTCTTAATCGACTCAGTATGTGATTGGGCCTTTTTTAAAGAAAATAAGCTGTAACTTGTTTTATGATGATGAACCAAATATTAGTTAGTTTTTATTTTTCTTATTTTTTCCTTTTACAGCTTTGGCTATGCTCAGATTAGAGATAATCCTCAATAACTTTCTATGTTTTTGACCCCTAAGAAGCCAAGAGAGCCGTTACTGTTCAGTTCTGGAGTAAATCTTTATTTGATGGCCACGGTTTACCTCTTGATTGCATTGAAAATGAATCTATTGTACTGATTTAGTTTTGACAATTTAGCTGGATCATCCAACATCTATAAATTCCCTAAAAATAAATCTGTGAAAATGTGGAAGTCCTTATTTTTTACACTGCTTGCTGTTAGGTTAACACCCTTACCCTTCTGACCTATATTTGAAATGTCATAATTGACAAGCACAGAGAAGATTTTGCTGTTTAATATCTTACTATGCATAAAAACCCCTGTCATATGCTGTAAGAACCCATCAAGTGAACAAAACGAGCTGTTCACAGCTCTTAAGATTCCTCAGCCTCTTCCACCCCTCGAGTACGGCTGGTTTAGTGTGCTGGGAAGTGTTTGCTGCAGCCTACAGACCAGCTTAGGGACACACTGGACCACAGTCTAAATATTTATGGTCTGGGCCTTTGTGGCTGAAAGGACATTTCTGTGGGATGAGGAGCAAAATCCCTTCACTTTCGGACCAATTACCCCCACCCAAACAGGCAGCCAACATGTCAGCTTTTTTAGTGTGTCTGATTAATATAGTTGAAAGATAAGGAAGCATCCAGATTGCAGGAAGCAGCATGTAAACATTTTAATCAGTCCCATTACACTCAGATCTGGATCACAGGCAGCGGAAGCTTAATTTCATCAACAGAACCTGGTCGTTCATTGAGAGGTCAAATTAGATCCATCAGGAAGTAACTCAGCCTTATGGTTTTGTCCTTCTGCAGAGACTCATCTGGTTTCTAAATATGTCCCCACATGGCTGTATTGTAGTGATTTTCTACACCTTGTTTTTATATCTACACCACAATGATGCCGATATAATTAAATTCCCATTTTCCTTCAGTGGAAAAGGTTTTTCAAACAGTCAGTCACTGCCTCCCACCTGCTTTCTGGTCGTCATACGATGGGCTTTCAGAATGACTCAGTTCCAGTTGTTGAGCTGAGCACCAGCAAGGACCACAGCAGTTAGCAAGGCCAGTCGTGAGAGAGAGAGAGAGAGAGAGACCGAGTCCCCGGGGCCCGCCTCATTAGAGCTAGTTTCTCTGTCAGAATTGTCGAGCTGATGCAGCATTAGGCTTCACAATCCTTCATGTTAATTACTTGGGCTTCTATGAGTAATTGGCTTCTGTGGATACTAAAGCTTAAGGAAACCCATGTGGCAGAGAAGTGGAGTGAGGCTCTAAGGTTCTGTGACAAAAATATTTCATAGTTTTCCAAACTGAAAATTCTAGATATGAAAATAAAACATGGAGGCATTTTGCATAGTTTTCAACACTTATTCGGATGTTTCTTAAAATCTATTCCAGACTGCACAGAAATCTAAGCATCTAGAAAGCATGCATGGTGGTGTAGGTGTCATACTGTGGGATAGCTTTGCTTCCAGTGTTAATCCTGCTTTGCAGAAAGTGATTTTGTTTTTGTACTTCAGGGTTCATCTACTGAACCTGGAATCCTTTGGCTATATCAGCATTTTGCTTCATTTGGATACTAAAGATGAATAAATGTATAGGATGGAGAAAGAGAGGGACTGAAAAAAGTAAAGGATTCTGGATATTTGCTCGTCTATTTTTATTGTTCATATAAAAAAAATGTTTTTCTTGTTTCCTTGAGGAAATGAAATGCCAGGATGGGTGAAATAAGCTAGAAAACAGCAGCCAGCAGTGATGCAGAGATATCTCAGATGAAGATGGATGGTGTCCAAAGATATGTTATCGCTTAGTTTAGCCAAAGAGATCGTCCTGCAGCTTAGGCTGATTTCTAAAAAACAGATTCTTGTAATATTCAAGAAATGATTTACTTTGGATTATCACTGCAATCAGTCCAATCTGCTCTGTTGCTGTTTTCTGCATTTGAGAATAAGGCAACTGTTGTCCTTTGTAACCAGCTTCCATATGAGAGAGGAGGGCTAATACTGTTTATCCACGAGCATAATGAAATATTCCATCTTTGTCACATCAGTAAGATCCTGGATTGAAAGTGCCGGGCCGCTATGCCATCTAAAAGTGTTGATTGAGGGAAAGCGCTCTGTTTGTCGGTTTGTCGTTGCCTGATTTGCTGCAATCAGCAGTCATACGCCTGACATGACCAGCATTCAATTCCAAAGGTAATGATAATAAGGCAGGAAGTTTATGCCCTCAAATTCCCTCAAATGGAAATACAATTTAGTCACTTGGATGGATTGAAACACGCCGTAGATAATAATGTCTCCACCGACTCAGGTGCAGCATGAAAGCTGTTTTATTAGCTGCTGCAGAGACTGTGAAGGATAATATGTAGTTTTAGGTCTTAGTTGAATTAAGTTTATTGCACATTTTTGGCTAAATATTATTGTAACAAATACCTTTATCTTTTTGGGTTTGGTTCTTTTGTATATAGATGTTGTAGGAAAACGTATAGAACGTCTTCTAACAAAAAAATGTGATAAATTTACGTGACTAAAATGGACCAGAGCTGTGAGACAAATATAAATCCATATATCTTGTTTTTCATTGTGAATACTCTCGCAGGGTTGGATTATAGTACCGGTTCTCCAAAAAAGTAGCTATTCTAGACTTATTTGTACGTGATTAATGACTTATTCGTACAAGATAATATTGTTTATTTCCTGGTTACAAACAGGTTTAGCGAAGGCACTTGTGATCCATTGACATATAAAACTACACTTGGCAGGATTTATTTTTCAATAAGCCTTTATTTCTGATTTGCTAAGATGCACAGAGGAGTTACATATTTTTCAATTAGTTTATTTTCTCTCAAGTTTGGCACCCCTGTATGTAGCAGTATAATTTTAAACTGAACGAATTTAGTGAAATTTATCACACGAATTTAGCTGGTAAACAACCCCTGCTTAAAAAATAATAATCAAATCATCCCTGCCACTCGTAATGTCTCCTTCAGTTGATGCTCTGTTCATCTGGTTGAAAACAGAACAAATGAAAACATGCAGTTCAAGTTGGGAAATATCTGCAGCTTCATAGCTTAACTGGCCCAGATTTACATTCAAACTAATATTAAACTGTTTAAAACATCTTGAAATGTGGAAAAACATACCACTGAAGAGAATCTGTAATGCATGTCAGGCGTTTGAAGTCGGTGGCATGAAAGTCATTAAAAAGGTTAGTTAAATGCTTCCAAGACTAACTGGAGCAGTTTGGTCAGAGACCATTTAGGTTATCAGCAAGAAGTTTCCTGAGGATTATTTTTATTAGCAGTGAAGGAACGATTTGTCCTTTACTTTATTAAGCAAAAACAATAGATGAAAAACTCCAATTTGTTATTTTATCCACAGGTCTGATTGGAAATTAGGATCTTAAATCCATCCATCCTTCCCTCCCTTCATCCATCTATCCTTTCACCCATCCCTCCCTCCCGATGTTTATTCAGTTGAACCAGGCCGGTCTGGTATAAAACAGAAGATTCATTCGTGAAGAATCTGTTTAATTTGACTGTAAGGTACAGTGGAGGTTCTGTCATGCTGTCGGCATGCTTCTTTCTTTAGAGGTTCTGAGCGTTTTCTTAGTTTCCTAAAATGAGTTGCTTTTTTGTCCTTTGAGCAGGATGATGATCCAAAACATGACCAAATCAACCCAGAAATGAGTCACCGCACATAAAATGAAGATCTAAACCTCATAGATATACCTGTGGAATCACTGATCACCAGGGGTTTTCATTGAGCCAAAGGAACTAGCTTCTCTAGCGTTCAGCCTATAATGGGCCTTGTCTCTCTGCTCCATCTCTCCCCAGTCAGATACAATTATGTCCTCCTAACTCATGCTTATTGAATCATGTTATGGTAGGTGTAGGAGGTCCTGTTTTATTGGGTAACCAGGGACTAATTTCAAGATATGTCAGCTTCTGCCTTATCTGCTCTGACTCAACCTTTCATCACAAATTTCAGCTTTGCGAGGCAACAATAAATCATTGCAGCACACTGCTATCATTCGCCCACCAGGATTAGAGGCCTATTCAGGGGATTCAGGACCTTTGCTACAGGAGAGTTTGTTGTTCGACTCTCAGATAATCCCCTACCCGGCGTTCCCATTTGTACCAACTGATCCAAACATTGTGTGTGCTGTAAAAATGGCAAACACTTCACATATTTAATAGTTTATTCTACACCAGGTACACAGAGACATGTTGGTGTTGAACATAACAAGAAAACAGTAAATGATTGATTTTTTTTCTTACTGTTGGAGTAATGCTGTTGTTTAGTTTCTCTCTGCTTCACATAATTTTTCTCTAGTTTCCCTCAATTCTTCCCAGGAGTGAAACAAGCTGTTGTTGAATTTTCTGGTTTTCTGACCCAGTTTAAAAAAAAAATGCAAACCAGCACTTGTTTGAATCCTGGGAAATCTATTTTCTTCTCATTGTTCCTTCTTGTTTTGATGCATTTCTCATCCTACCAGCAGAGAAAACACTCCTTTACTTTTTTCGTTTTGGCTTTAGCATGTTTTCAAAATGTGCTCCAGTGCCCAAGAAGACACTCGAGTAGCACAAGGTCAGACTGTTTTACAGATCACTAAAGACTAAAAGCATGTTTCTGTTTTGTTTGATATGTTCAGACCCTACAATACAGTTTGCATCCATCCAGAGACAAATGGAAAAAACATCCAAAGTATATTTCCAGTTTTATCAACCGGGTAAAGCTGCTGCTGCTGCCAGTCAGCTGGCTAAAAGACAGCTGCTAACTTCCTCTTGGTAAAAAGAATTTTTTCCAGTCCCAGAACCAGAAACTTTATCTGGGAACTAAATAATAACTACACCTTACTTTTCATAGAGCTTGGCAATAAACCGATTCTAATGGTGCAATTGAATATGCTATCGATAAAGATTTAATTTCAAGAAAATCTGAATCTCGTGTTTGTTGAGATTCTGGAGGCAAGAGTGATGTGACCATTTAATTTTTGGTCCTTAGACGTGCTTTTATGGTACAAAACAATTTTGTGTTAAAGTGGAAGGTTTTGTGCCAATTATCTAAAAAAAAAACAAAAAAACAACAAATTTATTATATAAGATCGTTATAATTTTAGTTATTTATTTTACAGAAAATGAAAGCCCAAAATTCATTAAACACTTAAAAAGTTCATCATGGTGTTTTTACCTTCAATCATCTACAAAGGTTTCCTGCATTTTTTAAAGTGGTTTCTGACTCTGGGTCAATAGTTGATGCAATCATTAGGGAGGCTGCAGACTGGACAGATGTCCAGAAGACGGTCAGAAGGACAACAGGCCCCAAAAGGTCAAAGGTGAAGAAGCACGTTCTTCAGGGTTCAAACATATCATCAGAAAATTGAGTGGAAGGAGGAAGTTTGGTAGGAAGAGGTGCATCAGAAACTGTGAGAATCACAGCTTGGAGAGGATCATGTGGTGAAATCTATACAATAATTCAGTGGATTTTAACAAGTAGGATCTGAGGCTGGAGTCGATGCATCAAGAACCGCTGCACAGACAAATACTTGACATGGAACCAAACACCACTTCTGAACCAGAGATGAGGTCCGAAGTGACTTACATCAACTAGGTAGTAAAGGAACTGGATGGGGGCTTATCAAGTATTTAGTGTTGAGTGCATAGAGATAGACATTTTCAGAACCTCTGATTCATCAAATGTGGTATTAGTTTTGAGATGTAGAATTTCGGGTTTTATTTACCTTTGATCCATAATTATCAAAGCTTGAAATATTTGACTATGAGAATGAATCACCACAAAATACCAATTATTGTTATAATTATGTTGTTAAATGTACAAGTTTCATCCAGTGGGAAAAGTTTTCTCTTTTTCAGTTGTTTTATGAGTCATTGTCGTCTTTTGAATGTTATTAATTTATTAATCTGAATGCGCAAAATTGCACAGACTGAAAACTGGGGCGTGGATTTTCAGGTACACTGGTGGAATTACTTTTTTTGTAATTCATCTTCTTCAAAACCCATGAAACAAGAACTTGCTCACCTTAGACAACATTATTCTGTTCTTGTCAAGTGTCTGATGTCACACCCCCCACAGCTCAAACATGTATGAACCCACAGAAACACTTTGGGTCTTGGAGCAAAATGATTCAATTCTGCCACCGCCGGTCATCCAGATCACAGTATTTTTAACATTATGTTTGTTTCATAAACATATATAGCTTTGTTTATTGGATCAGATGGCAAGCTGCAGTACCTTCTACACACTGCTATTTTTTCTTTTACAGGGACAGCAGAGATGAGAATGAACCTGTTTCCTTTCAGCCAAGAGAGTTAGCTAATGTTTTAGATGTCTGGCAGTAACATTGAGGCCTGACTGATGGCATCTGCAGGGACGTGATGAGAGCCAATTATGAGCCAATTGGCCTGATTAATAGGATTATAGCTAGTACCTCTCATGATAGATACTCACAGATGCAAATAAGAATCCTTGCTTCTCAAACTAGAGGAGATGAATGTATTTTTTTTCCCCGACACTTTTGCCATCTTCATTTAGGATGAGTGCGAAGGGAATGAAATTAGCAATGTTATTGAACTTGATGGTTTAAAATGCAGACAGCCTAAATGAGATCTGTTACCAAAAGCAAATGGAGTTTTTCATTCTTCTAAGAAGTTTTTAGCTCCATCTTCTGTCCATTTAAGAATAATCAGTCATCTCTGTGAGATTCCCTCGACGGCTGGTCTGCAGCTTTCCGATGCATTCAACGTCCAACATGCTTGATTATTAGGACTGTATTACCTCAGGCTCCCTCAGTCTACATCAGTGTCTGACTTCAGTAACGTCTAGAGGCGGATCATAAAGACTTTACTCAACCTTATGGAAAGCCCTTCCAGGGAGTGTGGGACAAGTTTTCTAAGAAACCCTATGGATTGAAAAAAAAAAAAAAAAAAGTTTTCATCCAATATCCCTGAACTAAAACAGTTTTAAAAATAGGAATTTGCAAAATAAAAAAAGCCATAGATGGTTAAAACTAACCCCAAGATTAACTGCAGTCCATAGCTACAGGCCACACTTTTCAGATTGTTTTATTGTAACACTGTAGAAATTTCCTCAGTTTTTTTTCCTATTATATATAGTCTATCAGATTTTTAAAAAAGTACATTAAGTCTGAGGATGTAATGTGATAAAACATGAGAAAGTTCACTTCTTAAAGGCTTCATGAAAGTATTTGTGCTTTGCATAAATGAGGTATAAAGATTAATGTGTTTTAATTTTTAGCTCTGGTTGAGCCACCGAGTGTCCTGATCTAACAGAAAGGTGCAGAGAAGGAGTTTGTGGCGTGTTTGTCTTGAAGCGTAAATAATATGAACAGCACTCTTAGGTGTTTAGCTCCAGGCTAAATTCATTATTGATGCTAGACAATTCTCCAAAGGGTCTGGTTCAGGTGAATATGTGTTATTCTGTGTTATGCTGTTCAGACACAGGTTGCCGGCGGTGTTATCACTGTGTGGTTATGGGGATTTCTTTTTGCTCCATCTTTTGCCGGCTCTACTCTTGGGTCTGCTTATTTTTGTGTTTGTGCTCTGAGAGATGTTTCACCCACAGCGTGACTCACTCAGGTGCTGAGCAGCTCAAAGCAAACACTCTCCTTAATCTCCATGTTCCCCCTGAGAAGAGAAAATGGCCACAGTTAGCCAATTAGAGCCCAGGGACTGGATTAGGTGGACGAGCGGCGTGTAGTGGGAGAGCAACGCTGATGAAAGAAGATGCAGAGGAAGCTCACATGAAAGACATGCCCACGATCCACCATTTATGCACCCACACAGAAAGCAAGCACTCAAAAGTGAAGGACGTGTTGTTTTTAGAAAGAAAGGCTTACAAAGCTGAAGAATCAATACTTGAGTGCCCGCAGAAGTGAACGGAAAGAAGAAGACGGCCTGCAGAGGACACTTTGATGAAGCAGCCGCCGAGCAAGTGTTTGGTGTGGTAAACAGGTGCGCTGCAGCCTGCATCTGCTGAATTCGACAGCCTCCCCTGGATGGAGACAAAATGCCTCGTGCATTGGATACTGTTGACAGCCTGTTCATGTTTGAAATAAACAGAGTGAGTGAAAATGCAGGAAAACTGAGGAAGGTTCAAACAGCGACATGAGTCTGTAACGTTCTCACTGCATGATGCTGTTGAATAGAAATAATACGGTGTAGCATTTGCACCACATTTTAAACAAGAATGCGAAACGATAAAATGCTTTTATTGGACGTCAAATAAAAAATATACTTATAGCTTGCTGCTGAAACATGAACATGCTAGTAGTGCTTACTCTTTTAATATTATATTCTTTTTGAAATAAACTTTAAAAAGTACTTTTCAGTTGTTTAGTCATTTGACTAAATATCATCAATCAATCAATGAAATTTTATTTGTATAGCATATTTCAGCATCAAGGCATTTCAAAGTGCTTTACATAATTAAAATAAAAACAGCATGT
>JAUZNJ010040358.1:0-10397 GCA_034780135.1 Jordanella pulchra | reverse complement strand
AGATAGATAGATAGATAGATAGATAGATAGATAGATAGATAGATAGATAGATAGGTAGATAGATAGATAGATAGATACTGTAGTTAAAAGCCTTCAGTTGATCCAAAATGCTGCAGCCAGAGTTCTGATGAAAATTTAAAATAGAGATCCTATTTCTCCTATCTTAGCTTCTCTTCATTGGCTTTCTGTTAAATCTAGAATAGAATTTAAATACTCCTTCTCACATATAAAGCTCCGTATTATATCCTGTTTATCTGCATAGTCCTGTTTCTCTAACTGTGACTAACTGGATGTGCTCTCTTTCATCCTCTGACATGGGAGCTGGCTCAGAGCTTGCCTGCCTGGCTGTGTCTTTCCTGGACGTGGGACGTTTCCAATGTGGAGTTGCATGACAGTTAGCTTTTATATTTCTGCTTCTTGCTGTCTGTCTCCTTCAAACCCAGTCGGCCTTGGCAGATGGCCACTCACACTGAGGTTGGTTGTGCTGGAGATCTTCCTCTCCACTGTCGCTACATGCATGCTTGGTGTGAGGGATCACTGCCTTGAGATGTCATGTGTTGTGAATTGGCGCCAAATAAATAAACTGAATTGAATTGATTTGAATTGACTTTCTGAATCTGCACTGACCAACTCCCACGTTGGAGACTGTGGGAACTATGGATACTTCTATAGGCACATTACCGCACTTTTTGGGGGGAGGTTGTCTCTTTATGGTTCCAAACAAACTAAAGAAAATAAAAACAAACTGCCAGGAAAAATTACAAGTTCAATACAACCGATCTAGATCAAAGCGAACCAACAATGGCAAACATTAGAAATAGTCCATGATATGTGCAGGATAAATCCCTATTTTAATATGACCTTTAGTCATCAGGGTCACTATTTTTACATCACAAAAACATTGCAGCAATTCACACTTTTTTGGAGCCATTGCTTAACTTTTCTTTTGTATAGAGAAGATGCCACTGTAATTTAAAAGTGGGATTTGAATGGGAAGCCATCCAAACCTGGATATGGAGGCCACCGGCACCACTGGCATGTTTGCCTGACAACTCCTCAGCTATTCTAGCTGAATAAAGTCCAGCTACTCTTAGACATTCCTCTTCTCTAACTCATAGTGAAAAAAGTGACCTTAGATTTATTTAACAATGCATGCCACACAGGACCATATTTTCTTAACTCAAACGTAGGAATTACCCAAAAACTGACTCTGTAATGACTGCTTGCACCTTAGCATGTGTGGTAGCGAGATCTGCTGCGGGGGTGACATAAATACAGGGAGACCTTTTCTTTGATTGGGCTGAGAGCCAGCCAGTGTGTTTGGAGGTTTTCAAACACCAAGCTTGTGCAAAGAAACTGAATGTGTGCTTGCAACCACAACAGAGGCACAGCGAGGCCACAAAAGCAGCGTTCTTATATAAGAAATATAAGCTAGAACCAAACTGTGTGCTATCAATATAAAGTACATGAAAGAGGAGGTTCCTTTGGAAGCTGGACTGATAATTACCAGACAGTCTAACCCTTCAAGTGAGGTTATGATCTAATGTTCCCCATAAACATCCAATATTTTGGATCGAGAGTTCAGTTAATAAATTTCCTAAAAGTTCCCAGACCTTGTTTCTATAAAAATGCCTTACCCACTGGTTCTCTGAACCCGCCGTGCCCTCTGCAGGGTCACAGGGTTGTTTAAAGATTTTACCCAATCAACTGGGGAGAGACAACCAAAACTAGGACAGGTCTGCTGTCCATTGCAAAGCTGGAAAGAAGTAAATAACCATAGAAACGGGATTACTTTAACTCTAAACAATGAGTTTTTACGCCATGAAATGACAAATACTCTTCCATGTGTAATATTGTTACCTGAACTGTCCAAAGGTATCTTGCTAAGAGATTAAGAAACAGCATGTTGCAACATGCATCCACCTCTGGAAAAAGACTGTGAGTCAAGTTTGAAAACAGCTCCCAGATATGTTTTTAGTTCATTCTGGAGAAAAGCTATCGCCACCATAATGGACACAAACAATATCTAGCCTGCTGAAATAAAGTAGAGTTGGAAAAAAATTCAAGAGAAAAGCATCAAACCCATTTTAACATCCCGCTAACTTACTTTATTGCTATTCATAAGTAATAACTAATCAGTGAACCTGGTATGCTGCTTTGCATTTGATTTGCTTTGTAAAATTCTAGAGTTGTAGATGTTTGAACTGTTAAATTACTTGATCGCTGCAAACAGACTTATTGTTTTACACATAATGTAGCCTACATATGTTTTCCACAAAAAAAAAAAAAAAAAAAAACATAAAAAAAAGTATTTTTTTCCAGTTGTGTTGCAGCCAAATAGGTTTAAGTCCTTTAAGTATGTATGAACCTGTTTGCTTAAAGTCCAGTCAGGAACCCAAAGAGAAAGGCCACAGTTGCTGCAGACACAATCCAACTCTTTAGTTTTTTGGTCTTAATGAGCAGCTTTACATTTCATCCACTGCACAGATAATAAACCTTCCTACCCGTAGTAGCTGGGTCAAATAGAGGCAGAGGACCGTTGAACACGTCAACCACATCTGGAAATCCTGATACCCACACAGGGCAGATCAAACGAGATCTTCAAAGTGATCTACACCTCTCCCATGTGGTAAGTATTTGATATGGGCTGGGGGTGGGGACACTACCAATGTTCTTGTCCCTTCCAATGTCCTGCCAGACTTGTGGCTAAATCACACAGACAGGCATGTCTGACCTGCTCCATCTGGGCCTGCTTATGAGCCACAGCCCTCAGACATCAAATGTCTGAGCTAAGATCCGAGGACGAGACTTTGGTATGACGCGGAGGCTGGAGATACTTCCCATGTTTTCTAGGAAATGGGTGAGGGTGACAGAAAGGACAATTAAGGTCACACTGCAGTCTGAAAAGTGGGCTGCCAGCGGTCATACTGTACAGATTACAGAAATACTGTAAGTCTAGTTGGCAGGCTTTCAAATCATTAAAGTGAACTAGGTGTGAGTATAAGAAAGAGTGTAACAGAGAGTGTAAGATTTGAGATATAGCAGGGCTTTAAGTTTCATACAGTTTCCAGCAGACACATTCTTGTAAGCTGAGTCTGTAGCATTTGTGCTTCACCAGGTGCCTGGAATGCTTCTGGACAAACAGGCAATAATTCACTCATATGGCCTTTTGTGTTTCTCATCACTGCACGTTTACATCGGCGAGGAAGGCTGCAGGATGACAAACATTAACCTGGACTCTTTGGGTAACAATGGAAATTCTTGTGCTGCTGCAGATTCCTCTAACTGTCTGCCATTACATTGTTCAGGATAGATGTTTCCCAGAGGAGCAGCTGACCTGAACGTTTAGATCCCAGAACAAAAAGAAATATTCAGCATTTCATTCACTCTGCTCTTTTTTAATAACTGAGTTTGACTCGTTTAATTCAACATAATTGGGTGATCAACAGCAATAATGTCCCAGGAATGTCGGCGCTATCGTTCACACTGATGACTGATGCTGTGACTAACAACACCCTGGGGTCTGTTTCTTCTCATGCCAATAAATAACCAACTACATTTCCCTCACTGTGTGTGCAAAAATGAAAAAATAAGTCTCATCCAGGCATGTCTGTACCCTGAGGAATTTTTCCGGAAGGGTATAAATGAGTATTTCTACGTCCCTATAGGGTTGCATCACAGCACCGAAGCCAAAGCTGGGACTACATGGACACAGCGTTAAATGAGAATATTTGCAAAGAAGAAATGTTTATCATAATAAAATACAAAAGAGAGAGAAGACAGAGGATCCAAATATGGATTTTAATTTTGGCTTTGCAAATGCAAAATCTGGAGCTGCTTAAGGGAGAAGACAAAAGAAACCTCTAAAGGAATAACTGATCTAAATCTAAGATTTTTATCCTTTATTAAGCAGGCAAGTGGAATTATCTGCCAATCGAATTAGTATTTCGGCCCCTTAAACAAGATAACCAAGCAAGAACACTATCTTTTTCATTGGAAGTGCAAAATTCTTATTCAACTTGCAATTCATTTTTCCTTGCCTACTTAAACCAAGTCCAGATACACTTGCTTACATTTTGTTTATTTTTGCATTAATGCATCCTCTTTATCTTTTTCCTATATTTATCAAAAATGGCAAATCACAGGCAAATCTGTGAAAGACATACTTATTTCACAAAATACAGAAACATTACAAAAAGCTTACTGATTGAGAGGTTTTACTCGACATTATAGTTCTGTATAGTTTCTTTATGTAGAGCCTGTTTCATTCATATTCAGTTGAATCATATGTAACATTTATAGATGTTAATGTTTTGTTTATATGATCAGACAAGTAGAGCAACCAAAATATTATTTATCTACTCCCATACTCTGCTAATGTCTTCGACGTTGTTAATATCTAACTTCCCTCTAACTATTTAACCTCATGCAAAACTAGGACCCAAAGTTCTTGAGGGTCCCTTAAACCTCCATGTACACATATTGTTAACAAAACTAGTATTTATTTGCACACATTAATTATGTTTTTGATTAAAAATCCTTTCACTAAAATGATCTCAGAAAACGTAGGTTTTTTAGCAGCTCCTTTAATGATTTTGTCAAGCCTGATGACATCCCTCACAATGAGAACGCTCCCCCAGCACATATTCTTAGGGAGATGTATCATCATAACATTGGCTTTCTTTTGTTTTAGAATGAGATGTAAATCAGTTTTGAACCTGAAAAAAAACAGATAAAGATTAGAAAAGCTTTAGAATTTAAAGATGATCTATTTTCCTCCAAATCGTAGTACATTAAATTAAAGATGAGATTTTGATAGAAATAAATAAGAACCAGTCAAAACCAAAGGGGTTTCCTCATCCTTTTCAAATCTTTCTCCTGAGAAATTACTCTAATAGTCAATTAATAATTCAATTATCCTTCAAAATAACTAAGACATAATTGAGATCAGAGCTACTTTATTATGAGATCTGATTTGTTTACCCCACTTCTAAAGTATTGCTCAAATACTTTTCTGAACGTAACTTTTTATGCTTTGGTGATGTCTCTTTTTAGCTTATCTCTTGCTCCTTAGAGGTGACTCAGAGACAAATGATCACAGAATGATATAAATATGAGAAGCTTAAATTCTCAACAGATGAGCAATACATGTTTCTTATGGGAAGGATTGCAGCTTCAATTCCTTCCTAAAGCTGCTATATGAAATACAGTTATTTATTTGGTTGTTTTTCATTTCTGTACTATATTCTGTGATATCTCTCCTCTTTTAAAGACAGCTGTATGAGAAAAAGAAGAGAAGTTAGAATTAGAGAGTGGCCGTTCAGAGGAGTACAGAAATAGTTGAGGGTGTGTAGGCCCGGCTCCGACCACTGGCATGCATCAGGAAGCAGCCTCCATTCCACAGACTAGCAGATGGTTTAGAGACACTTCAGCCCACATGCAAGCGCGCCTGCCTTCCCCACCCTCGGCTATTCTGGGTCTCTTTGCCACTGTGGCGGCTTTCACTCAGCAACCACACAAATAAAGCCTGAGCAGAAAAGCATGAGAAACAGGAAAATCTGGTGTGGAGCAGGGGAGATTTTTGTATACTGAATGTTTTGTTTTGTTTATTCTTTATTTGATTTCAATTAATATTGTATTTCTTACTTTAAATCATGACATATCCTTATATGAAAGCTAATTCAGAGCAGTGACGCATTGCTTAAACATAAATGTAAACAGTGGCATTCTGAGTTGTAAAGGAAGAGCTATTTGTGAAACTTTTTGTACAGTAAACCAGTCATATAAGAGGCAGTTAAACCCAATTCCTAAACCATGTTCCTTGTGCCAAATTAAATTTCATTTAAGACAATTATTAAGAACTATCCACTTGAATCCCAAAGACATTAACTATCTATTAGTGTGTTAACCATTCTGGTGACATCTATTTGCTATTAGCTCATTGCATACACACTTTGCAGCAGATTTTATACCATATTGGAGTAGTGACTATAGACAGTAAAAAAAACAAAAAACAACCTGTTATTTAATTTCAATTTTGAGTTTATGTTCTATATTTACACAGACACTCTAAACAGAAACATAACCACATTTTTTCATTGTCTGTTAATAAATCAGATGCATTTCAGACTTTTAACTGTCTTAAGTCTTTTTGAAATATTTCTGGTTTTTTTTGCAAACTGCTCATTTTGTTAAACCATGGAAAAATAAAAACTTGTCATTTAAGATATCAGGAATAGAAGAATAGACCTCCAAGAGTTCATATTCTCCTTTGGGAAAATGTTAGGATACCTTGAGGCATCACATTTCAATTCAAGAGTTATTTTATTAATCTAATTATTGAGGTACTGCAATATTTTATTTCCCTCTGGGATTTATAAAGTATGTTTTATTGAATTCAATTCATTTTTCTTATGAACAAACAGTTTAATGCAGGTATATAAATCATGGTCATGTCGAGCTTCCAGGTCATTTGCTCCAGAGTTGATGCTTTGGTATGAATAGCGGATAAACCCCAGAAGAAAAGCTAAGACTTTGACAGATGCTGCTGGTTGATGCTAAAGAGAAAAGCTCATCGTCTAAAAGTGTTTGGTGAGATTTTCTGACCAAATTTTTTGTAATGTAACATTTTCTTGTCATAAATTTAATAATATGACTTTAAAATACTTGGAATTTGTTCATGTAGTGTTGGAACTTTATTTATGCAATAAAAAAAACAACCAACTATGTAAAAGAACAATGGGTGAAAAGCATTTCTTCAAGGCATAAGCCAGTTGTTTATGCAGCTAGCTAGCTAGTTTATGGGTTCACCTGGTGACAATACCGCGTAGATCTGTGTGTTTTCTGCGTAGTTATGGTAACATATGTTGTTGTTTGTTATAAGGGCATGTAGATATTAAACAGATTAGGCCAGAATCTTAGGGGCACTCAGCATGTGATTTCTTATTGAAGTGTTTATAAATTCAAGTAGTTTTGCTTAATTTAAAATAGACATAATGTAGAGAAAACACAAAGAGGCTTAACTTGTTTCATAGCTACTTACAGTACTTCTTGACCAGCACTAAAGGATCATACATCCTGTCAGGCATTGGCCCTCCACCTGGATGTTTGCTTTTGTAAGTGCTCATTGATGAAACTTTGCATTTCTATTTGAATATCAAATCACTGGTAATAACTGGCAACGGCTTTTGGAACATTGCAGCCCCACCCAAGCATCTTGGTGTATTATCTTAAGAGCAAGGTGGATAAACTGCACATTCAAACATGCAGTCCAAGTCATTTTTTCTTTTGACCAGAGTATCATCTTCATTTTTTTCTTATACGCATGTCTCAGTACTCTAACCTGGACATAGCATTGGTATCTTGAATGTTTGTGGCTCAGATTAATCAAGTTATAAATTCAAATTGTAACAAGAGAAGCCAAAGTTGAATCTCAATAGAGTGAGTCTTTGTTTGTTTGATCAACCCTGAAAAACTGATCAATGGAATATAAAGAAAGGACACGTACACTCTGTTGCTCTTTGAAGGTGGGGGATGTTCAACAGCAAGGTCTCCTGAGACTCCTGCAGGCACTGAATTATTTTCCTTTGTTCAGTGTAGAGAGCATGATAGTTGAAAGATGAGACACTTTATAAAAAATAAAAAAAAAACACCTAACCCAGATGTGCTGCTGTTCTGGCTTGGCTTTGTTGAAGTGCCTGTTTTGTTTGAGCTTCAATATCCCAACAGCTATTTGATAGAATAGGTGGATGTTTGTCCAAAAAAGATTAAAAAAAAAACTATCTTAAGATAATGGTAAAAAAAAAATAAATCATTTGTAAGGAGAGAGCTCTGTGGAAATATTTTAAACCCCATTTTTCTAAATTCGTGGTTTACAAACTAAGTGAGCCAAAAGTTTAATAGCTTTGGCAAAGGTTTATTATAAAGCCTGATTCTTAAAAAAATGCACAATAACTGCATCACCTGAACTTTACATTAATCACTGACTTCAACACCAAAGGGGTCATTACTCAGGGTTTAATGACAAGAAAAATATATATACATATACATGTGCAAGTAAGCGCAAAATGATACGTGTGGGATGTAATAAACAGCACCTCATAGAAATTACAGGTAAAATTTTAACCAATGTGTAATTGATCAAAAACAAGTGAAATATAATTTTTAAGGTTTGTCTTTTTTTGTTTTTCTGGGTTTCATATTTTTCCAGTGTCTATTTGTATTCAGCACCATTACTATGATCAACTGAACAAATTCCTCATTTGATAAATAAAGTCCGGATCTCAGGGTGAATCCAGCTGTTCTTGAAGGACCTCAGAAGTTTTATATAGAACATCTTTATAAAGACCAAAAAACATAGTAGACAGGTCAGGGATCTTACAGAGCTCTTTTTAAATTATCCAATTATAAAGAGAAAGGGTGCACCAAGAGCAGAGCATTAGATGGAAGTCCTAATGCAAATCATATTGAGAATTTCTGTCAAGACCTAAAATTGAAAATTGATGTCCCTTGTTTTCTGAATACATTCATTCATCATGAATATACAAAATTGACAAGACTGTAAAAAAATAAAAAGAAACCTGCATCATTTTCTTTCCACCTTATTATGAGCCAATTCATGTTTTTTCCATGACAAATAAAAGGACATTAAATAAATTGAGGTCTTTTAAGTAGTGATAAGGAATTTCACAGGGCATATTATGGTATAAAAACCAGTTTTTTAGTATTTTATGGGGGGGCGGGGGGGTTGGGAGGCAGTTTGTTCAAACTTTCACAAAGAATATTTAACAACTTTAGATAAGCAGTTAGAAAAGTCTTCTTTGCATTTAATGACGTCTAATTACTGCGTCTTTCCCTTTAATGAAGTCAAGCAGACATAATGTAAGCGCCCATATAGGCCTGAGTCAGGCTCTTGCCCTTATCATCACACATACAGATGCAGGCTGGGTCATGTGTCCAGAGTCGTCAACATAACGTGCAGACGGTGTTTAGGAGGTGATTATCTTAATCTGTTTATTTCAGGCTGAACCACAGAGGAGATGTTGCGTCTGAGTCGCAGCAAACCGATGATGAAACACATCAGGTCCACCAAAATAAAGATCCATGCAGGATGAGCAATGTGTCTGCGTCATAATCCCTTTTTTCCTGCTCATCAGTGACTCACTCTGTAGGCGCCACCTGCTGGACAAAAGCTGCATCAAAACCAATTACTTGTTAATTCAATATATAAAATCTGAACAGATGTTTGAATTAATGGTTGAATATAGAAATATTACATTTTAAACTTAACTGGTTTTTATTTAGGCAAAATGTGTTGATGTGAAAGCTTAGGGATCTCCTATTGTATATAGATGTAAAGTGTTTGTTTGTTTACTAAGCAGTGGGTGAAGTACAGAAGGGCAGATCAAAGTTCACAACCAGGAATGTTTTGACATTGAATCAGAAAGTTGCTCCCCCAAGAACTAAAGAATTATATGCTTGTTTTAAGGGAAAGTTCAGTGACTAAGAGCGTGACTGCAGAAGAGGAAGGAAGAGATGATTAAACCCAGAGAGGCATAATTTACACAGTTCTCTGATATAATCTGACATTTTTTTAGACTGTTATCACTCCTGAGTGTTCATGATCAAAACCAGCTGTCAAACAGCAGCTGGTTTACAATTTTCCGATTATCACTTATAATCTTTTTCAATAAAAAGAAAATGCCTGTACTTATATAATGCTTTGGTCCAGTCTCCTGACTCAGCTCACCTCAGCTATAGATCTCTGCCGTTCATCCAGAGTGATCATAGGTCTCTTGGCTGCATCTCTGATCAGCTTTCTCCTTGTTTGAGCTCAAGGTTTAGAGGGACGGCCGGGTCTTCATAGATCTGCAGTGGTCTGATCCTCCTTCCATCTCAATATTGTTGCTTGCACAGAGCTCCTTGGGATGTTTAAAGCTTGGGAAAATTCTTTGCATCCATATCCAGCCTTAAACTTTCCACAGTATCTCGGACATGTTTGGTTGTTCCTTGTTCTTTAGGATGCTCTCTGTGCAGACCTCTGAGACGATCACAGAGCAGGTGCATTTAAACAGAGACTTGATTACACATAGGTGGATCCTATTCATCATCAGTCATTTAGGTCAACACTGGATCATTCAAAGAGCCTCACTGAAACTCTGGAGAGTTTGCTGCACTAAAAGTAAAGGGGTCGATTCATTTTGCAAGACCCACTCTTCAGATATTTTTTCGTTCTAAAAGTTTAAAACATCCAATAAATTTCATTTCACTTCACAATTGTGTCCCAACTTATAGTTGATTTTTCACAAAATTTGCAAGATTTCCAATCTATCTATCTATCTATCTATCTATCTATCTATCTATCTATCTATCTATCTATCTATCTATCTATCTATCTA
>JAUZNJ010040357.1:0-34453 GCA_034780135.1 Jordanella pulchra | reverse complement strand
CTTTCTGTATGAAAGTCAATCACTAAGTGCCTGGAACCAAGTACCTGTAGTTGTTTGTGAAAGGTGCACTTATGCATGTAAGGTTTATCCAAAGAAAATAATGCTTAATAGTGGTTGTGGAGAGCCGAAGACGCACCCCGCGAGAAATTTTCTTTTTCTTAACTGCATGTCAGCTTAAAGGCTGTGTTCACACAGAAATTCTTGCTGCTTAATTTATTTTTTTTTATTTAGCTTGATTTTTTCAGCTTGGTCATTAATACTGATATTTACATGCAAAACTATTGGATATGTATATAATTTCATATGACATGTGGATAGTAGAGTTTGGATCGTTTTGTAGGTGAAAAGATCAGAATCTGCCTTGAAAAGTTGGCTATTGGTCACAGTGGAATGTGGAATTGTTTAACCGTAGCTTAAGAAATGAGTACCGGCCAAGCACCTAACTAAGGATTTAGAAGTTAAGGCTTTATCTGAACAGTGTTAGGTTGGTCATGAACTGGACATTGAAATTAAAAAAATATTTTTGTGAAAAAAGTGAATTAAATCACTATCATTAACTGATTCTTTAATATAATCTGATATTTATTACCTGCTTTAAACCTGTTTAAGTCTTTGACAAGCACGCTTAATGTCACAAAAGCCATCAGTATTGCCAATTCTAAATGTAATGGAGCAGAAAATGCAGTTAAAGCTTGGTAAATAACACACTATGTTACCAAAGCAGCATATTTGAACTGTAAAACCAAAACTTTGGTTGCATAAACAGAGGGATTCACTAACCAAATCTTTTGAAAAAGTCATTTTATTGTACTGATTCTTGATTCAGTTCATTCAAAAAGCTGTGGTTCCCATCATTAAATCTGAAGCTTTAAAGTCTACACTTAACTGGTTTTTCTGTTTTGTGAAATATTTTCCCCATATTTGATCATCTCAGCTAAAAATCCAAAATAATTCCTGGTGCAGTTGTTCATCTATAAAGATTTGTTTTTCTTTCTAAGAACATTTTAGATCTGAGCTAGTATGCAAATGTATGTGTTAAGATTTTAGGCTGAAGATCATAAACTATTTACCTTATTCACCCTGTGTGAATTTCCTACTGTCTAACCTAATGGTGAAGGCCTTGATCTTCCAAACGTGAGTATGTTATTTCTGGGAGAAGGGCCAAAGAAAAGAAACACTCTGGGAATTAAATACATGAGATGATGCATCCAGACCACAGCATACCCATTTGTTTTCCTAGTTATCTTAACAGTGACAAAGAGTGGTGTTTTTTTTGTTGCTTTTCTGTGAACCACCACCACCCAGCCTGAAACTATCCCTTCTGGAGTTGCCTAATTGTCCCCTGTTTTCTACACACGTCTCCTTGTTTTTGTTGTCCACCAAAGAGAGTGAGCAGAGACCACAGCTGCATGTCTTTTCACACGTCCCCCGACGCCATGATCTCATTCGAGCGGCCGTAGTGTTATGATGGATGGATTCGGGCTGTTACTTTGCTCTCTGTGTCTGGATCAGCTTACGGGCCACCACTGCTGAAAAGCTTGGTTAGTTCTGTTCTCAATCAGTCACAGGTTTGATGATGTTGTGGTGTAAGATGGCTCAATTAGTTATTTTATGTTTTAACCGGTTTAACACTTTTCTTCCTTCTCCAGATGTACCGCTATAAAGGTGTTCCTTCTTTTTACTAATTTCCGTAGGAGTAAGTTTATTTATTTTAACTTATAGGGTCTTTCTGTTGGGAAACCCTGATGAAATTAAATTTAAACTTTTTTTTCTCAAATCCCATTCACTTCTCACAATTCAAATGAAGGTGATATTTATGTTCAGTATTGCCTGCTTTACAAATTCAAATCTATACCAAATGGAACAAGTGTAAATTACACCTTGGCTCTGTTTCGATGAAAATATTTGGAGTGTTTCACGGAAAATTAGATGGTTTCTCTTTTTCACTTCACTGCTGAGTCTGTTGTATATTTATCCAGTTTTTCTTCCTTTTAAATTTAGCACTATCCAAGACCTTTTTTAGACTTCACTGGTTCTATGTTATGTCTGTATCCTCTTGTGGCTAGGTATTGTTATGCAGGAAAGAAATAGAAAGCCTCCATGACAGTGAAAAAACTTGTAATCAAAGCGTAAATTTTCATCTCAAGCAAAGAGAAAGATGGAATGTGTGTTGCATTCTTAAAAAATAAAGTGTTTACATTATTGGTCCCAAATGAAAATCACCTTTTGTGTTAGACTAAATCTGTGGTACACTTCATTAAATGATATTTTGGGTCTTGACTTGAGTTCTTATTTATTTTTTAATAGGAATCTCAATTTGGCAACTACTCAAAGGCAAAAAAAAGTTAGTTTTTTTTATTACACAAGTACATAAATACAGGCATCAAGGTTTTTTTTTTTTGTAGAAGTCATGGCGAGAAACCATTACAGAAACGTGATACACCACAATTTACAACCTGGATCAACTGTTTTTCTTGTTTACCAACAACTTAGATTTCCCCATTATCAAATAAAGGCAACCAAAAAATGGCAATCAAGTCGAAATAAGACGTATAATGTTGTTAAATCACAAGATTCAATCTATTAACTTTATAGGTAAGCCGTTAGTTTCTCAGATTGAGATCTGTTTTGTTGCTTTAGAATCTCATGACTTGGTTTGACAGAAAAAAAGAAATCTAAGCTGAGCTTCTAGACAATATGCCTTCTTTACTAGTTTGCTTGTTAAGTAATGGAACAAGTATCTGCAGTTGAAGTTAAAGCAAAAGCTCGACGAAAGCAGATGTTTAAGCAAAGGCCATCGATATCTACATCAAACCTCCCAGTACAAAAAGATGACAGTGGTTCCAGCAGTGTTGCATCATGGGTTACTGTATCTGCACTGCTGAGCAGCTGTTTCATCTGGCAGTTAGGACTCAATGGTCTTTGCAGCCATTTGTTCCACATTTAAGTCCCTGCACTGAATTTCTAGCTGTTAATTCAATTGATGTCAGAGTTTTTGTTTTAAAGGCTGATGAAAGAAGGGCATTGTAGATGATTTTTGTCAACTTTTTCTTTAGCTTACTTCTCTTTTGACATTCCTACTTTTTGCCAGCCACCTACACTTTTTCTAAATATCTTTTTTACTGTAGATAGGAATACTTTGGAACTTTTAGAAATACAGAGCCTTGGAAAGGTAATCATGCTCCTACTCTTGACAGTTTTTTTCCAACCATAAAACCTTATTGTTTTTATTGTGCCAAACGTACACTAACACAAAGGTATGAATATTTGCGAAGTAGAATATACAATAGTATACCGATTTTCTTAAAGATATTTCACAAGTTCTTTCTAGAACCGCCTCTGACTACACTTTGATCTCCAAGTCCTTTGCCCAATCTCTTTGTGACTCTATTGACTAAAATGTTTGTGGAATATCCTCAACAACAAAGTTCTTGCTCAGTAAAATCAGACATTTTTTTCATGTCTGGTTCAGATTTTTATTTTTTTAGGCTTAGGTTTTGGAATTGACTGAGACATTCTAATATACTTGGATCTGAACTCTTCCATTGTATCTCTGGTTGTATGTTTAGTGTCGAAGTTGAACCATTAATCAAGTCTTAAGTCTCTGTCAAGGATTGCCTTGAAGATAATTTAGCTCCATGCATCTTCCTACCAATGAATGAATAAATAAATGAATTAATGAATCAACTATATATGGTGAAATATACCTAAATTAGAAACGGCTTTCCTATAAGCACACAGACAGGCTGAGGCAGAACGATGAGTCAAGAACTTTCTTTGTAAAAATGAGCTTACATCCAAAAAAAGGTGGGCTGTTCAGAAAAATATGGCACAGAAACAGTATTCATTCATGAAAGAAAGAAAACAAGTACACTGTGTTTGGATTTGTCAGCTGCTCCTGCGCAGGCTGGATTTGTCAGCCGGTAGCACCATAGCGCCGCGCCTCAGTCTGTTCGATTGCTAGACTCCTTAGTATGCAGCCTACAAATGCTTGATAATAAATAAAATTGACCTTTTGCCGAATAAAACAAAAAAAACTCCACCATAAGAGCCACCAGTACTTCACACACAGCTATGCCGAGAGAGGGCTGCTGCAGATGGGCTAACGTTAGCTATGGCTGCGGGTAGCCTCGGAGCTCCACTGGTCGCTATGGTTCTCTCAACATCGGAACTTTTTTAAAACCTATGCACTAAATCAGTAAATGGGCCACATAGTGAAGCTCAGAAGTATAATATTCTTGCCTCGAATGATCTTAAAACGTACTTTTGTGGAACAACGGCAACAGAAAAATGAACTTTTAGCTTAATACTCTGAGCCCTGTTAGCTCTGGAAGCTGCTGCTGCCGCGGTGCATGCCAGTAAAACTGCCAGCCTTAGAATGCATCAAGTCTACTCTGATGCAGGCTCGGTAAAGAGGGAGGAGCGAGAACAACATCCGGGGAATTTCTCCGTTCTCGGTCTTGTGTTCTTGTGCATTGGAACAGTGCTCGTGCCGAGGATGATGACGTTTCAGGAGCACACGAGTACCCGAGAACACAGAAGTACGCATATTGAGAAACTGTCAAAAAAAACTGTCATTTTTGACACAAAGAAATCAACATTTAGTGTTCGCCAGTGAAAAGCAGCGAGTTTTCACGGTGACTGAGGTCACGAAAACATGAGTACATGAGAACATAGAAGTACGCATATTGAGAAACGGCCGCTGTTTCTCAATTCTCAAGAATGCAAGTATGGACTCATGTTTTGGCCAAGTTCGTTCTTCTCAAGAACGCCGAAAGTGTGGACTCGATGAGAACGGGAGCACGCAGGACAGATCTGTGTCAATTGGAACCGAAGCGTACTCGTGACGTCACCGTATTAAAAGCTCGCCTGGAGCTGCATTTAAATACCTATTCTTAATAATCTCTAGAAAATTATAAATTATTTTCCTTTATGATGATCAACACAGTCAGATAAAAGAAATAAAATTGACCTTTTGCCAAATACAACAAAAACAAAACGCCATCAGACCCACCGGTACTTTACACACAGCTATGCCGAGAGAGGGCTGCTGCAGACAGGCTAAAGTTAGCCATGGCTGCGGGTAGCCTCGGAGCTCCGCTGGTCGCCACGGTTCTCTCAAGATCGGAACCTTTTTAAAACGCCAGTTTTGAAGAATGGGTCCCGTGTATCCTACGCAGCCTTCCTTTTCCTGTGGTTCATTGCGAATTAAAGAAAGACGGCTGCTCCGTGCTCAAAGGAAAGGGAAAATGATGACAAACAGTGGTGAATATTGGAAATGCAGTTTAATATGATAACATTGAGTGAATAGTTCTGTCTGAAATTAATGAAAATATATTTTTAAAAGGTTATGGAGTCAGATATGTTTGGTTTATTGAGAGGGTTTATTCTGTGATTGTGTTCAACTGTTTGACATTTAAGCACAGATTCTCTGTGCTGTGTGTGAACAACAGATCTGATATCTGTGACCACAGTTTTGCTGCTGAAGCTCATCAACAGTGAAACTATCCCACAGAACATTAGTAAGAAGTTCGGCATCCATTCTTTGCCTCATTTGTGTATCAACTGTCACGGTTGCTAGGCGACAGAGCCTACGCCGAGTGAGAGGCGGTGAAAGCCGGAGAAGGCTGGATCTGTTTGGATCCATAGCTAATCTCTTCCGGCCTCCTTATTTTCACGGTCCACGAAGGACCCAGTCCAGGTAGACCGGGTCCTTAGAAGCCCATGAAATCGAACACAGCAATAGACAGGAATATATGTCTTAATGGACAAAGCTGATAACCAGGTGAACTTAATTACATGATTAGATGGTAAATAAAGGCAGGTGTGAGGGCAGCTGAAAGTTATCAGACTAATTACACAGAAAGAAAACCACAAAACTACAACTGAACTAGAGCAAAGCTGCTGGAAATATCCACCAAATGAAACCTGACATGAAAGAAACTAAACTTAGAGAAAAATTACTAAATAATAAACTAGCAAGCGTGAAAAAAATACTCTAATGCAACTAATATGAACATGAAAAATTCAACTAATACAGCAGAACCAAATTGCAAAACTAAAAGTAGGCTAAAGCAAAACCAAGACATGTAATTCCGAAAGTGAAACCTCACAAGGCAAAAATGTAAACAGAAAGGATAACCTGAAAAGGGTATACAAAAGATAAATAATCCCAATAAAGTTAAAGAAGAAACTAAAAGACTTATAAACCCCAAAACACGACAATAAGATGCAATTAAGAGTTTAAAAAAACACATGGTATGCTTGGTAATAGACTTAGGCCTTAGTTATCAGTAGTAAAGTCTGTGACCAGCTTCCTTGTCTCTATTGAAGAAAAGCATCCCCACAGAATAATGCTGCCACCACCAAGTCCTGCCAAATGGTTATTATTCTGGATGTTTCCATAAAATAACAAAAAAAAAATTCATGTATTTTACTGTACATCTTAAGGCTTTCTTGTAATAATGTGAGATCTGAGCTTTGGATCTTTGCAGCTTCACCTGAGCCAGCATGAGTCTATTGGCTGCCTTTCTAGTTAATGCTCACCCAATATGGTTGTTTAGTTGGACAGCCATGTTTTGGTAGGTTTCCACTCGTCCTCTCCCCTTTCAGATGATGGATGGAACTGAGTTATGTGGATTTTAAAAGCTTGGAATATTGTTTAATAACCCAGCCCTGTTTTAAACTTCTAATTTCCTTTATCCGTTACCTGTCTGAAGGTCATCGGTTGCACAGATCCACAAGTGTACTTTTTTTCTTTCACTTCAGAAATGAAATCCCATGTTTGGTTGATATGTCCAATACAATCCTAAGTCAACCTTAACTGCATGGTTGTAATGGGACAAAATATAAAGAGGCGAAAGGTAGGGATCCTTTTTGGAGAAGATCTGTCAAATATGGTGGATCCCAGTTCATTAAACAAATATTTTTCCCTGATTTTCACCCAGTGCTGCAAAGCACGTCAGTCAGTAAAACTCCATCTACTGGAGCTCAGTTTCATGGCCTGCCAAATACCACACAACAGCACAGAAGCATCAGAGGCACACTGACAATGATTTATCATCCCCCGTCCCTTAGATTGTTCCCCTTTATCAGCCTGTCACTCTGCTGTTGCAAGCTCCCGCTCTCTCTTTATCCTCTCTGTCCCGCTCCTCTTAAGAGGCTCCGGTTGATTTTCCGGGCCAAGTTTCTTGGCCCTCTGTTCTTAATAAAGACGTGAAGCTCCAGCTTTTCCTGGTAAACTTTTAAGGCCATAGTGCTCAAGGGGGGTTGAGGGTCTGTGCAACATCTTGAAGTGAGTCAAGACGCTCCAGAGTGACAATCGGGTTCCTGAACCCACCAGCTCAGATGTCTACTGGAAGGAGTGAGCTTTGGTATACCACTTGCACTTGTTTAAGAGGAAATGAGTGATTGTCTGTTTGCCAATGGATCTGTCACATGGTGTCCTTTAACATGTCTGGCACTAAGGCAGATTCATTATATACTTTGTATATTTTTTGTAGTAAGATCAGTTGCAAAGAAACTCTCAAGGTTTTGTAAGAGCACATTTGACACCACAATGAAACATTTTCAGTCTGCCAGCTGCTTTCTGTCTCCTCTTTATTCTTCTCTTCATATTAAAACCTCCTCAAAATATGCCAGCAATTTGCAGATTGGATTGGGGGGGTCTCTCAAACTAGGTCCTAAATGCTCCAGGGCTGCATTAGTCATTGTTCATTATGTTCATCTAAAGTGTCCCAGCATGTGATGACTGAAGAGTTGCATGTGAAAATCAGACAGAATAGGAGCAGCGTTTTGATTACAAAGTGAAGTCAAGGTATTGTGGTATCCTTTTTTTATGTTGACGGGCAGAGCAGAGGCCAGGAACCAGCCGCCCGCACTGTCAGCCGCATTCTCACGTTTTGCAGTAGGAAATGCTTTAGACGTAGTCCATCTTATCCAGATTTAGAAAGCTGGAGTGTATGAAACAAGAAGACTTTTGCAGTTTCCCCGTATGCACTTTTCCAGTCTGCATAAGTGTTGTTTTCTTTCTCCGATTACAGATTGAGGAGGGTAGTGGTTTGACCCAAAACCTGGGCCAAGCCCCAATTACTGCATTTTTGTGCTGCAGCCATTAGCTCACTGTCTCTGGAGATTCCAAATCTCATAACAAGAAGTGACATGGAAAAAGTATTTTAAATCAAATAAGATTCTTGAGGGATGGAGTGATTTTTATTCCGCTTAAATGTTTGGATTATTAGATAGTACTGTATGTCTCCTCTGACTGTAGTTGTACTCAAGTAAAGAAACCCTGCCTTTAATTTTATTTACCTTTAAAGGCAGCTTCCTGGCTTCTGTGTTTTTAATAAATTAGTATCACCTTCCCACTATGGATCTTTTAATATTTTCAAACACATGCCACTATCATTTTCCTCAGTTGTTTTATGGTTACTTTTCTGATCTATTTTTTTTATTTTATTTCTTTTTCAGACTAAAGAACAGCAGGACCAAATGCTAAATCAAAGCAATAAAGTCTTCCTCTACTGTGCCTTTCTGGATTACAGGTGGGTCAGACTCCATAAATTTCACTTTTAGATATATTTTGTATTTTAGTTGTTTATTCTGCAAAGTTATAAATTAAAAAGATCTGGTCTACTTTCTTTTTACTCATTCAAACCAAAAAACATCCACTGATTCATGTGTTTCTGTTCAGTTTTATATTAAGCAAAAGTCTTCTGCAGAGATATGGTGTTCTAAAACTTGCATCCAAAAATCTGTTAGAAGGGCATAAATCATTGTAAAAGGGAGTCTGATTTAGTTGGATTGAAAGACTTCCTCCTCTCACTCCTCTTTGCCCTGAAGCTCATGAAAAATGTGAATTATTAAATTATCCCGATAGAGTCAGCAAAGTAAAGCGTGTGTGCCTCCCACACAGGATTAGATTAAGTGAACCCTGCCAGGTCTGCCAAAAATAAACCCAGCCTGGTCTGCCAGTGAATCTTTTAGTATTTTAGTCTTTATGCTGAATGTATTTACTATGTAAATAAACAGTTTTTTTGTTTTTTAGTGCTGATGAGGGGGTATGGTCCAATGAAGGCTGTTTCCGTTTAGATGGAAACATGTCGTATTCTGTGTGCATGTGCAACCATCTCACTAATTTCGCCATCCTCATGCAAGTCGTGCCCTTGGAGGTATGTTATATTTGCTGATCTTTTTATTCTATAGAGTTAATTTTTTTCCATTACTGTTGGAAGCAAAGAACATCTTCTGCAAATGGAGATTTGGAAAAGAAAAAAAACAGCAATACTAAAATGAAACTTTGAAAAAACTGTTTCTCAAGAACAGTTGTTAAGGGTAGCTTTGCCATTTTCGCCAAAAAGAAAATCGAATGTTGGTTTTAAAAACGTTTTATATCTAATTTTCAAATTTTATTTGTTCAATCTTTTGGAGCGTTTTATATTTTCTTATTTTTCTTTTAAGATTAAGTGTTACGAATTGCATTGCAAATGTGATCTATAAAACGCAAATTGATATTCCAGATAATGACATTCCTAAAAAATAAAAAAACAAAAAAGGAATTTGAAGAAATAAAATTATAAAACATATAAATTCAAAAAACTTAAATTATTTGTAAAAATTAAAAATGAGAAAACAGCAAAGTTATAATCAAAGCGTTTTGATTAGGAGGCTTTTCAAAGTTTCATTTCTGGATTTCATTGTCGTATTTGTGACCAACCATTGGACAGCTAACATCACATCTGGGTTTAAAAACAACAGATATATGCCTGCAAAGTGTTACAGCTGTAAAATAAGAATTTGATATTATTTCTTTTTAGCCTGGTGTGCTGTTTTCACTTTTTGCCCTAATCAGATCAGTGCTTTAGTCTTGTCCGTCGTACAGCTTTAAAAACGTTCTTCAAAAATATTGATCAGATGGAGATTTGCAAATGTGGACCTAACTGTAAGTTTTAGGAAAACAAGAAGAAGTTTTCTTATGGCAGCTTTTGTACTCATGTCTTATTCTTATAGCCATGCATTTTAACATGTAACCAATGACCTTCAGAGTTGAAGGTGTAATGCATGTGATGCAGTTTTTCTGTTTGGCCACAAGGACAACCTGTCAGTTAAGCGTTTTTGAAAGTGGATTTTATTAAATGCATCTGATTAAGAACACCTGTTTGTTTCTAAACATCAAAATTCACATAGATAAAGAAACCAAGGATAAACATTTTGAATTCTTTACTTTGTTTTAGTGAAATATTAAAATGGCCACTTGAGCTTCAGTGTTTATTAAAAACACATTAGAAGTCAGTTTTAAGAAACTGACAAGAGGCCAATGCACAAAGGCTGCTTGTATGTATTTTGGAAAATAAGGAAAAAAAAATTGCCTTTCAATGTGGTCTTTTAGTAAGTTATTAACTCTGTTGAGAGGATGGTCTGCTTGTGTTTTTCTGCGGTTATGTGAAAACAACGAGTCAAATGTGGTCAAGTTTACCCAGAATCACCGTCTGTCCAGTCATATTTAAAATTGCACCACATCCTCTACATCCCTGAAAAAATAAGTCATTTTGAGAATATATTTGGATTGGTTTTAGTGGTTTTCTCAGTGGTTTACCACGTAGTAATCAAACCCACTGGGAGGCCCCCATTACAGTTTATTGTCCACAACAGGCAACAGTGTTGTGAAAGTATTCATAACTCTTAGATGTTTCAACACTGGTCACATTAAAACCACAAAACTTAATGTATTTTATTGGGATTTATGTGATGGATAGCAACACAAAAAAATTAGATGGTTTTCAAAATAGCTTAGTATTTAAAATCGGAATTTTGTGGTGGACATTTGTAAAATTAATCTGGGTCATTACTTTGCAGTACCACATTTTGCTGCAATTTTAGCTCCAAGTCTGTTGGGTCTATTGGTCTTTGCAACATAGTCTAAGCTTAATCAGATTGGATGTATCTTTGAGCAGCAAATTGTATTGGTCTGGACTTTGACTGGGTCATAAAGAATCTGCTTTGATCCATAATCCATTTATATTGCTCTGTATTTAGATCCATCCACCTTCCTATCAAACAGCTTCCTTTCCAACGCATGATGCTGCCAAACCTTTCCATCATACAGAAAGTGTTTTCAGGTTAATGTAGAGTGTTGGTTTTTTATCCGTTGCCTTGTGAAATGATTTTCCACCTGAGCAGTGGATTTTTAGCAACTCTTCCAAAGTCCATAATGCCATTTTGATTTCTAATACTTTCTCATCCATTTTGGTAACTTTTTAAGTCAGTTAGTTGCAGATTATACATTGGGGATCATTTTAAATGTGGTTGAAAACAAATGCTCATCATATGTTTCAGGTTTGTTTTTTAATCAAGTGCAATTTTTACTTGACTTTAAAATCATGCACTACTTTATTCAGTCTAAAATGTGTAATAAAGACAAAAAGATGATAAATATTTTGACTGTATGTCACCAAATTGTCACTTTTATCTGTCATGTAAAACCACAGTAATGGTAGATTTTTTAAACTCTTGTTCTTTTGTGTCTCAGAAAATTGAAATGTGTTCAATCTGAAACCAGTCATCGCTCAGTCAGTAGTGTGTAAACTGTGTCCTGCATCGTGTTACATCCCTTTGAGGTTATAAATTGGATAAAATGCAGGATTTTTTAGAACAGAGCATATGTGCAGTGAGAATATGGTTAGCATTCACAATGGCTTTTTTTCTTAAATAGGAAAGTGGATTTCTCATTGCAGCGAAGTGAGCCTTTCTATTTAGAAGTCTATTTGATGCTATACTTTCCCACAGTGGGTCTCTAATTAGCGGGTTGCTTGATCCCTCAGCTGCAAGGGATCATCCCACGTTTCCTTTTGCTTGAAGGCAGAGAGTCCTCTGCTCTTCTAATGACAAGGCACATGTGCAGACAGTTCATAGAGAATCAAAACCAAACCCTCAAAATAGCCCAGGCACCAAAACAAGATTAGTCTCCTATGCCAAACACCAAACATATATACGTATATAGGAACGTGACTTGTTTTGTAATCACACTAAGCTGCTTGGATCATATATTTTTTTAGACATGCTTTACATTTTATCATATTCTGTTGCAAAAAAAAGCAAACCCTGCTCTTTAAGAAAAATTAAGATGTTCTAAAGAACAGTATCAAAATTCCAACACCCTTGTTCTAACTTTTATAAACATCATGCAGATTAAAGCAATATTCACATAGAGATCATCTAGCAGATAAGGGTCAACTTCTTTCTAATTTGAAGCAAACCTTATGAAGCCCTTAAAATGAGCTTTGTAGTGAGCTGCTCTAATGCAGCCAAAATAGACATCATGTCCATTGATGACAGTGATCTGTCTCTCTATACAGCTCACTACTGGCCACAAGATGGCACTGTCAACCATTGGGTATATTGGGTGTTCAATTTCCATCTTCTGCCTTGCCATCACTCTGGTTACGTTTGCAGTTCTTTCGTGAGTATTATTATCAGCAGCTACTGTGATGTATATTTACTTTTTTCTTTTTACAATCAGCTACACATACCTTATTTAATTAATGGATCAGAACACCACCTTTTCATTTGATAGTTATAAACATGTAACTTAGGCTTTTCTGTACTTGTGTTTATTTACCTGTTGCTCAGGTCTGTCAGTACCATCCGTAATCAGCGCTACCACATTCATGCCAACCTGTCCTTCGCCATCCTGGTTGCAGAGATCCTACTGCTGATCAGCGCTGGCTTTGAACCAGGCACGGTTAGTACCCCCAACTATCAGCATCACAGGTGGTGCTCTTGGTGTCTGTTATCCTTAGAGCTCTTCAGAGATGTCAAAAGAGGAATTATCCTGGACATTTTATTATCAATTAGTCATTTCAGCAGCTGGCCAGCAACCACCCATAAGGGAAGATTAAATAGTTTGCTCATTATCTCTAGATAATAAGTTCATAATTGTTTTTAAAAGTTAACAAATCCCTTACGTTATAATGTCAAGTTAATGTGGCTCCAGGATGTTCAATGTTATAAGTAATACTGTCTCATTATTTCTATGAGACCTCAACCTTAAAATTATTGTGATTATAGTTTTGTAAAAAGATTTTGAGCTTAATTTTTTACAGACATTTCTTCATCTCATTATGTTTTATGCAGGGAGACAAGTTGTGTCTCAACCCGATTTTGTTGTGATGATAGTTTTTTTTTTTGTCTCCTCATCTAAAAATACCGCAGCTCAAATCCTTGAGAATTGAAAATGGTTAATATTTAATTTTAAGAGGGCTGTAAAAAAATAGTGATACTCCGAAAAGTAGCGTTACTCAAAGGCTGAATAATCTAGCGTGGTACTAATACTAAACATAAGTGTTGTTTGCATATTTTTGCCTTTGTTAATTTTAGATTTTGGGATTATTTGCATATCAAAATAATAATAATAATAGTACCTGGGACAAACTTGAAATATTTTGAAGTTATTTTATATTTGGTTTACTTATTTTGCTTTTACACTCATTTTACTTGTTGCTGTGACTCTTTTGAGAAAACATGTTGGGTGTTAAAGGTGTGGTTTTATGCAGATAAGAATATTATGTATCCCTTTAATTAAATGATTTTAAAGAATTAGACCAAGTATCAATTTTTTCATAGGTTTTGACAAATTTTAGTATCATGAAAACAGTGATGCAGGTGTAATGATTTAGTCAACAATTATGATAAATTGAACCACAGCAGGTTAAGCTATTTTATTTTTTTACATTTAAATCAATCTGAATATTACTTCACCCTTCAAAGCAATTTCTTTTTCTTGTTTTTCAAAAATATTATTTATTTTTTTGTTCTTATAGCAGAAGCACAAAGGGTACTTATTAAAAATATTTTGCTCATACTAAGTTTTGTTCATCCACACTAGAGAAAGGCAAAAATAAAAAATTCCTGTTTTTTATTTTAAACATCATAGTCATAATATTACTACAGTTATTGATGTGATGCTCATAAAATATTGTGGTGAAAGCTACTTTTTTATTTCCTGCTAAACTACTGTGGTGTAAAATATTTCACAGTGACTTTGTCCCACCTTTTTTTAAGGAAACTGAGAAATGTTAAAATATATGACTTATGCATAAAACAGCATTTTCACAGGAAAGGTAGAGCAGAGCCATTAAAGCTCTGATTTGGTCCCATTTCCCAGCTGCCCTGTAAGGTCATGGCTGTCCTGCTTCACTTCTTCTTTCTGAGCGCGTTTGCCTGGATGCTGGTGGAGGGTCTACATCTCTACAGTATGGTGGTGAAGGTGTTTGGATCTGAAGGAAGCAAACACTTTTACTACTACGGCATTGGATGGGGTAGGGCTTTTTTCTTTTATTTTGCTTTTCTTAATTTTATATTTCAACATTGTTGGACTTCTGTTCTCACATAAATCCACATACTGTAAATAATAATCTCCAATTTAAACATAAATAAATCATTAAAATGAAGGTAAAACACTGATTGACTTAAATAACCTTGTAATATGCAACCCAAAAAGGCATTGTGGTGTAAAGCTTTTTTTTATTTTCTTTGTATATGTTGAAGCTCTTAGCATGACATGATCCATTTTTATGCTTTCGATTGGCCAGAGCAGGATTTCATTTTGTGTGACTATCTGCAAATTGTAATTATGAGGCTTGTCTGGCAGCCAGAAGTAAAACTGTAATGGAGACAAAAGAAATATGCTCTTTAAAAAGAAAACAAAATCTGCTGTTCGCTGCAATTAAAGTTAATCTTTTCTAATGTGTATTCTGATTCCTCCATTATGGCTGGTTCCTTTGTTTATATAGATTTCTAGACATTCTTTAGTGAGCCCCCCAAAAAAGTATTATTTTTCTAGGAATATCAACAGTTTACACCACAGTGGAAACTGGACTCAGCACTGAATAACATACCACAGTCCTCCTGGGATGAGGCTTTGCAGATTCATAATACTTCCGATGATCTAAGACTATTTCTGGCTTGAGTTTACTCAAAAAATAAAGAAAGCGGGCCTGATATAAGGAGTCCACAACATGGAGCTAACAAGCAGCTCTTAATGTTGGCTAAAAATGACAAAGAAACAACACGTTTTATTGCAAATGCAGGTTTTCAAAATTTTTTATGGATTAGTTGCATTGAAATTTCCACAGCAGAAAAAAAACTAAACATTTCTCTAATATTTTTCTATTCTACTGTTGTTGCTGACAACTGCTTACTTTATTTAACATGGCTTAACACAAATATCAACACCCCATAGAAGAATTGTTTTAAACCCTGTTTTTCTTTTGAAAATGTTTTAGGACTTTCTTTTTTAAAAAACCTAAACAAAAAAGCACTTTTCAACACATTACTTTATTAGCCATTTATCAAACATCAGGTTTTATTTTTTTTCTATACGCTTGTGGAATGTCAGTGGCTCTTACAATATTTTATTTAGATGCTTTGAGGGCAAAACTGGCCCTTTGTGAGGTTTTGAAACAGCATCCTCAATCACAAAGGATGATATTAATGTTTTTTTTTGCATTTTAAATTAGATCTATCTTCCCAGAAAAACATTTAAGATCTAAAATATTTCAAGCATTGGAAGATGCACACAGCAAGTGTGTAATTTTGCTACTTTAAATGAGCTGCTGTTTTATTATGTTGAGCAACAGGCTCTTCCTGCTTCTTTCTCTTTACTCATTGCTGACATAATCAGTGTCTCTAGCTGGGATGTCACAAAGTCCTCCCTGAAAAGGGAACATCATTACAACTGTTAAGACCTAACAGTGACTGACATTATAGTCATAGAATGTTTTCATAAAAGCACTTAAAGCTGTTGAAATAGGAATCGGTTTATGTCCCAAAGATACAGGAATGAAAAAGCTGTTAAGAAAATGTATTTATTTGGTAAAATGTCATCCAGCATTTACATTAATCTTTTAACTGAGACACATGAGTTGTTTTTTTTTTTATTTTGTATCTGTAGGATCAGAATTCCTAAAACCTCCACAAGAGATAAGGCTAATTACAGATAGGAAACAGAAAAGGGGCCTGAATAGTGTGACTATTTACTCTGTTCATGTCCACCAATCATGTCTTATGATGCATCAGTGACTAGTTTGTCTCTTCTTTGGGCTCAGGTTCTCCACTGCTGATCTGTGTTGTGTCTGTAACGTCGGCTCTTGAAGGTTATGGAGACAAGTAAGTATGGCCTCAATCCGTGGGACTGTTAGGCTTTAATGGTTTTGTTCCATCAACATTTTTGCATGAGAATAACATCATATTTGAAAGTTTTATTGTTATGTAAAGATGTTTAGTTCGGCAGCATTACAGTCTCATTTACATTAAAACAATGCCTGTAAGCTTAGTAAGTTGTCCCTCTGGTTTCAGCTGCTGGCTCTCACTGCAGATGGGAGCCATTTGGGCATTTGTGGCACCTGCTCTTTTTGTCATTGTGGTGAGAAATCATAGAAATCAGTTTCATCTACATATAGATACATATTTGCATAACTTCCTGTGAGTTTCACATTTATCTTGATTTTATTCTCCAACATTTTGATCCCCAGGTTAACATATGCATTCTGATATCTGTGACGAGGATCATATCAAGAATCAGTGGGGAGAATTACAAGGTTCATGGAGATGCTAACGCCATTAAGTGAGTTTGTTTGCATGATCAGAATCTTTTGGTTTTGCAACATATTTATTTAGATAATAGCTGTAATTAAGTTTATCTTTGGGTTTGTCCCAAGGCTCACGGTTAAAGCTGTGGCGGTGCTCCTGCCCATACTTGGCATTTCCTGGATCTTTGGAGTTCTTGCTTTCAACACACACACTACTCTTTTTTTATATATATTTGCTATTTTTAACTCATTACAAGTAAGTTTATCAACTTAACAATATTTTTATATAAAAAATTTTAGCTGTTGTTATAAATAATATATTTGATGTTTTCCTTTCTGTAGGGCTTCTTTGTCTTTTTGTTCCATTGTCTTCTCAACTCTGAGGTAAATTACCTGCCCCCTTATTACATAAACAGCGCCTGACAAAAGCTTTCAAGTTTTAGATTTTTTTTTACCTTAAAAAATATTAGAATGTTTATTAATATTTTCTTTGATAGACTGAATAAAACAGCTTCTAAAGCTTCAAACATTTAAAGGACCTGCTTAATCCATCATCTGGAAATGCAAAGAGAGAACAGCACAATGAAAAATTATGACATGAAACAGCGTAAGCACAGAGACTGAAAACATGTTTACAGGTGATGGGAAGCTTAATGTCTGGGTAAAAACACCAAACAAACAAAGCATTGTAGTTTCCAAGAATGGTCTAATCCAAATTAACATTTAAATTTCACATCCTGAATCTGTTGCATGACTTGCAAAGAGTCTGACCAAGTTAACATATTTTGCTAAGAAAAATAGATGAATATATAAAGATAAGTGTAGATGCACAAATCAGGTTGATAGCCTAACTACAATAATGTAAAAAAAATATTTCTCTCCTTACAGACTTTTCTCAGGTTAAACAAATTTTACAAAGATTAAAAAGAATGAATTGATTTACTAAAAAATGTTTTTGGAGAACTGCCTTTTACTTATTTTACATATCAGCACATGTTGCCATTAATTATTGATATAGTCCTTTAAACTGATTTTTTGCATTTTCTCAGTACATTCTTTGGTCTAAAAAAATGTTGGATTATCTGAAACATTCACATTTGAAAGAAAAAAGCAAAAATTGAAGAAATCTGTTGTGTAGAAATACTTTTAAAAATGTAAACATGTAAAATGTTATTAGTAAGATGTCCTGCTTTATAAAAAAAAAAAGAAAATAGTTCAAGGATTTAACTGTTCTGCTTTTCTGTAGGTAAGAGCTGCGTTCAAGCATAAAACCAAGGTTTGGTCTCTCACCAGCAGCTCCATAAGAAACGTCAATGTGAAACCATTCAACTCTGATATTGTGAGTCCCAACATTATTATGTTTGCTCTTTAAAACTGAACCGTTTTGATCCTAAAAGGCGAATGATCCCTTTTCCCATTTCACGAAACAGATGAACGGAAACAAAGAGGGTGTAACTCCCACTAAGATGAACACATGGGACAAAAGCACCAACTCTGCCAATCGTTTTGACCTCTCTGCTGTGTAAAAAAGAACAAAAAATACACAATCTGTGTGTGTGTGTGACAGGAGAGCAATGTGTGGCCCACAGGGGTGGAGAGGCAAACACTGACCAGATTATTCTTCCATTCTGTCACTTAATGAATGGGATTTGACGTTGTCTGACATGTTCAGGCTTAAGGACAAACAGACTTGTTGGACTGTGCTTTAATATGCTTCCACAAAAACCTGTTTTGTGTTTTTTCTTAAAGTATTATTTCAGATATCTGAGGAGAGGTGTACAAGGATAAACCCACAGAGAGAAGGACAGGGTTTACCTGAAACTAATGTACAACGTTGGACGTGCAGAAAAGCTCTGGAACATTGTTAACACCAGTAACTCCTTATTTCTATACTAAGACCAAAAATGAGAATCTGGGCCAATTGTTCTGTTTTTGTCGTCTTCATTTAATAATTGTGAAAAAAAATAAGTTTTTCATCGGCTGCAAATTTTGTCTAAGCAAAGTTTCATCTTGCAGTGAATGTTTAAATTTATAATAATGATCCACCCTCCACAGTACTTTGTTATGTATGTAGATTTTTTTTTAATTACACTGTATAAAGTTACAGCTATAAGTGATTTGCAAAGCCTAAACAAACACTGTGACTAAGTTTCCTCGTCTCTGCAAAAATGAAACAATCAAAACGTCCCATATTCAAAATTTAACTGTTATTATTCTCAATAAGTCACTGAAACATGAGTATAGAAAAAACACATTGATGTCACGTCATGTCAAACAAGAGTGTGGTTACAATCAAAGAATAAAATAAAATGAATGTCTAAACTAACCTATTCAAACCTCTAAAATGCTAAAAACACAAAAAAGTGCAAAGCTTTAGAAGCCACTTATGTGTTCGGAATCGGTGTTTCAGTCTTTGTTCCGAAAGGTTAGAAATGATCTCACAAACCATCAAAGGCTTGGATTTAAGGCAGAGGTCTGCAACCTGCGGCTCCTGAACCACAAGTGACTATTTGGAACCTCAGCAATGGCTGTTAATAGTGGAGAGAAATGATAAAGAATATTGGAATTAAATGTTTTGTACAAAACATACCAGAAATATCACTAGCCTGGGAAATGTATGTTTTTGTTTTTTAAACAAATAATATCTTTATAAATTAGCGATTATTTTGAAACCATGAACTTGTTTTGTTGTAGCAAAAATAATAAGTTGTGTTTTATTAAAAGGTCCAAATATCCATGCAGCTCTAAAGAACTTTTATCTTGCTGGACTTGGGGAAAAATGGCACTTTGGATTTTAAAGATTGCAGACCCCTGACCCAAGGTTTGTACTAATAAATTATGTCCGAAGAAGCTGTGAAGTCTGTTTTCTTTTTCTTTTCTAAAGAAGATTCCTTCTTTTTATTATTGATATAATGCTCCAGAAATCAGATTTTCAATTATCCAACCTTAGGTTAACAAAAGTTAAAAGGAAATTGACTCTATTCCTGTTTAAAAGAGAAGAAACAGTATAAAAACAAGCACTGCAACATGGCAGTAAGCGTACAGCAGCTCTAAATGAGTTACACATTCCTGCTAAAATTTCAGGTTTTTGTAAGACAAATAAAAATCACACCAAGATAAACAATTCAGAACTTTTGTATTCTCACATTTATTCTGTATGAATCCACATGACAAACAAAAAATCTGATAGAGACACAAATAAGCGGATTGCACATGTTTGCAATACTTGGATGAACCAACTTTTACTTCCAGCGCTCAGTCTTCTTTGATACACACCTGACCTCAGTTACCAAGAATCTGATCAGGTCTGTGCTTTCCATTTGTTTGGAAGTAGAGCTAAAATAATACTTTCCTTTGTTATGAATAAAAATTTCTAAACGCCCAAATCCTTGAAGGAGAAAAATTTTTGATTTGATGAATCTAAACTGAAACTTTTGTTCATAATTTCAAACGTAAAACCTAAAAGCAGCAGAAACAGACCAACACCGAAGAAAAAACCCATAACCACAGTAAAATATGGTGATGGCAGCATCATGTGTGGGGATCAAAGGGAGCATGCCCACACTTAGGCAACCAAATTGTTGCTATTTTTTTTCATAATACAGATATTTGGGGGGAAAAAATCTTCAATTTTTTTCAGTCTCTGTATTTTTTAAATTTAAACCATTTTAAATTTATACCATTTTAATGGGATGTAAAGATTCTTTTATTCACTGTTTGCATCTTTAGAACATCAAGGAAATTAAGCCATTTTGTTTAAACAAAATAGCACCTGAAGGGAGCCTATTTACAAATGCGATGGACTCCATAATCAGGTGACAATTTAGCCAAATCTTTCTCTGTTTTGATTAGTTAAATTTAATAAAACCTTGTTTGCTGTCAATGTAGACATGAGAATTTTTATCTTTTCATCAGACCATTTTGGTTTATACAGTAAAATAATATTGTGACACTTGCTTTTAATTGCAAGCAGGAATTAAACATACTTAACCGTGTTAAGATAAGAGTTGTCAGAATACTCTTGGAACTGTTTGCATAATATTAGACAAAAAGACCAAGACAATAAAGTTGTAGTTTTATTTTATGCTTTAAAAACCATGCCACGCCAGCTGTTCATCTATTTTCACCACAAAATAAAAAGGCAGATTCTATCCACATCAAGTTTAACAATAAATACTTACTAGACACAGTTTTAATCCAGTTCCAAACACAAAACAAAATAATATAACCATGGATCCTTTGACATGAAGTTTATATTGTTGATATGTGTATTTATTTATGTAACGATTCTGAGTTTTGTATTGTGTCCTCTTGGATGTTTGATACGGTTTGAAAATAACTGTTATTCACTCAGTTCTTTGTTCTTTTTATTATTTTCCATCATGAAAAATATTTGCTGGAATATTATCTGTACCTCTTGCTGCAAATGCTTTTTACAGAACAGTGAATACTGTTCATGTATTCCAAAAAATTCTGTGATATTTGTTTTTTTTTCTGCTACGTTTTTACTCAATCATCAGGCTATAAGAAGTATAAATAATATTTTACTGTAGATTTTTGGGATTGTTTTTTTTTACTAATTTCTTACTTTGTTTAAAATGTCCTTTATAGTACACTGTGCCAAATTAAGTTTCTTGATACTGTAAGTCGGTCTGCAGCACTATTTAAATGTCAGAATAAAGTTAAATATTTTAGCATGTGTTTGACTGTTTGTAGTCTTCAATTACTTTCCTCTGACTGAACTTGCTTGTATCTCCAGATATCTACTATCTGGTAGTGAGTAGCTTAAATGGGTAAAACAATAACCCAGGTTTCACCATCTCACAGAATACTGATGGCCAGAAAAAAAGAGCATTATTCTTAGAGGTAGTCAAAAGAGCCATATCACCTCTGGTAGAGCTGCACAGGTCCATAACTATAGGAAACTGCTATTAACATCTGTTAATCTTGCCATTCATAGATCCTTTTTTTCTTCTTTAAGCAGTAGAGGCAAGAGGAAATCCAATCTCTAGAACACAATAATAATAGGGGGGGCAGCAAACATTTGGAAGCGATAACATATTATTAATTATTTATATTATATTATTATTAATTATTTAATGTTATTATTAATTGTAAATGTAAAAAAACACTCCATTGTTAGACATGGTGGTTGCAGAATCATGCTGTGGGAATATCCACAGCATGATCTCAGGCAATTAGAGAAAAGCTGGTTGGCACTGATGAGAATATAGAGGGAGCACAAACCAAGGAGATCCTGGAAGAAAAGTAAGAGCCTAGAAAAGACTTTAAACACAAAGATAAGTTCCTTTTTTTTTCTTTTTTTTTTTTAATATTAGGCCTGAGCTGCAACAGAATTGTTAAGATTAAAGCATTTGAATGTTTAAGAATGAGCCATTCAAGTTCATTAAAAATATTGCCTTTAATGGAACTGAATTTGACCAATTTTTAATAGATAAATGTTCAAAATAACAGCCTATAGGTGAACCGATCGCAAAGGTATTTTATTTTAATTATATTTCTCAGATTTTATCAGGATTTTCTTAAAATCCTCATAGTGCAAAACTAAGATTTTGAGTTATTTTTTTAAATAAATCCAAATAATAATAATATAATAATAATTCTTAAACTGACACATTTTTAAAAAAGTTAAAGGGGTACAAATATGTTTGGAAGATACATTTACTTTGTGCAAGTGAATCAAGTGTAAAATGAATACTTTGATTTAAATAAAATTTCAGCACGGAGAATCATTTTCATTTCACATATATGCTTGTGGTGGTTTTAAAAATATTATGTATCAATTAACGTATTAATAATTGTTTCTTCTTTAAAGATGACGAATAAACAAGTGCTAAATTTAACTTTTAAAGGTTGAACTTACGAGCTGGTCATGAAAGCGCCACCAGCAAAATCTCTTCGCCTGTTTGCGCATGCGCATCATGAAGCCAGAATAACACAGATGGTTGGAGAGGTGAGAGGCACAACAATGTTTGAGCTCAGTGTTTAAATACAAATGAACATACATACAGGCGGTATTAAGGCGACTTCCTACCGAGAGACGGTTTAACAGAAACGGAGGAGACTTCCTACATTTTATCCACATCCGCTGCTGTTTACGGTTTATTCTTCATGTTATTGACGACGACCACCACTATGAAGCTTATCAAATGTGAAGCAGGATTTGTTCACCCTTGACATGGATCAATGTTGATGCGAGTGGCTGCTTCAGCTTCAAAATTATCCTCCCCAAGCTGCTCTGATAAACTTAACTGTATAGTTTTATGTTGATATCCATGGAGTCTGTTGGGAAGTTTGAGTTCAACAGGAAAGACTTGATTGGTCACGGTGCGTTTGCTGTTGTGTTCAAAGGCAGACATAAAGAGGTAACTTTCCCATCTGGAAAATTCAGGTCAGCTGTTATTTATGTCATTCTATGAACAGTTTTTTGCTTATTTGTTTGTTTGTTTTTCAAGAAACATGACTTAGAAGTTGCTGTAAAGTGCATCAACAAGAAAAACGTTTCCAAATCCCAGTCTTTGCTTGGGAAAGAAATCAAAATACTAAAGGTAAAGTATTTTCCTGATGTTATGGATTCATCCCTGTTTGTCTTCCTCTGCACATTTAACAACAACGGTGTATTTTAAACCTCTTCTAGGAACTCAGACATGAGAATATTGTCAGATTACTTGACTATCAGGTAAGGATGACGTTTCTGCTGCTGCTCACATGCATCTACAAAAACATATTGCATTACAGCCTTTAGTACAAGATGATGCAACCTCCCACAGCATTGTGTGATTTCCTAGAGGGGCCCCAGGAAAGAGTTTGATTTAGGCGCCTTCCAATTGTGATTGCCCACTGCAGCTCAAATTATATCGGTTTTTAATCTCCTCTTTGCTTACCTTTGGAAGATTAAAACTCTGATTATGACTGTAGAGAAACGAAATTAGAAAACTCCTATTTGATTTAAGATGTGAAATGATTTATTTATAATTCCATTTTTAATTAGGTAAGAGCATCCATGGCTACGTTTACACAGACATAAGTAATTGTATTAAGGAGCTGATTGAATTAAAAAGGCGTCATGTAAACTCGCCAGTCAGAATATTCTGATCGGCTTCGGCAGGATCGGAATGAAACTGAAATCATACTGAGATGGGTGGTTTATGATAACTCACAATCCGCTTAACAGGATCAAGTTTTTCTCAATGAGGCGAGCTGACCTCAGTGTGAAGGTAAACCACATGTCAACTTGACCCATTTCTGCTTTGAGTGGCAAGAACTGTGTCAGATTATTCCAGCTGGTATGTTTATGGTTATTTTTTGTTTTTGAGTCTATGTACTGTTCAATCCTATCAGGAAATTTTGCGCATGTTAACATAGTTTATGCTGTCCTTGTTGAGCACTTTCTGTAGACCAAAAACAAGATGTGTGACAGTCGACACTTCTCTCTAACACCTCTCCAGTTGCACATCTCCCTCATTGCTTCCTATGCACATATTTGCAAAGGATAAATGCATAACAAAACTACTTCAGCTTTCAGAGGAACATGTCTAGTGAAGAAGTAGCTCTTTGCTTTATAACGCTGTTAGCAAGAGAACTTCATGATGCTATGCTGCTCTCTGGGCAGGGAGGAGCTAAGCTGTGAGTGCAGCTATTCACAGAGATGCACCTGTGTGTGTCTGCCTGGCTTGTTAACATGAGACTGGAGAACAACACAGAAAAGTGGTGCGAGGTCACACCGTATTATATCTGTAAATATGCCTGTAGTTCTTCAAATCTCTCCCTTTGGTTCTTTCTATTTGCTTGTGGCTTCTTTGAAACACAAAATCAGATTGAGGCACGGCTGTTGTGCAGTTGTTAGTGTATGCCCTGCCAGTTATTTACACGGTGCTAGAATAGCTGCTACAGTAGAGCCTTATCGATCCGAGATGCTTCTAAAATTATAAAGCATCTTTTATCTCAATGTATGGTTTAGGCCGGACGGCTTTACCTCCAGTCCTCCCGCTAGTGTCTTGCAACTGTTAGATGCATCTCTCCTTTAACATGTTCGGCTCATTAAGGAAAACTTGATTGAATACTTAGGAGGGAATTCAGCCATTAATTCTGTGTTTTTGGACCAGAGATGCATCTAAAAGTTTCAGGATACCAGACTGGGATTGAAGTCCCCTGCTTCAGACTATTGGGATTATTCCACTGCCAATCTTGGATGCTGAAACCCACGCGTCTTGTAACTTGACTGGTCACACATATTACACAACACTAACCATCTGTTGGATCTGAGTTTGCCCTCTCTGTGCGCGCGTTCCTCTTATCACCTTACTGACACCTGGCAGACTGTAGGCTAAGCTGATCTGTTACAATGTCTAACAGATGGCGTGTGGGGGGACGCAGGTCAAACAATAGCTTATAAAACAGTGACAGAGACACACCAACACACAAGGTTAATGGCAGTGTCGGTTGGGCTTTTTTCAACAGTAGAGGCAATGAAGTGTTTTGTTGTTTTTATTTATTTTCATTTTTTTTACCATTGTGCCTGTGATAAACACATCTTAAAGTGTGACAAAGTAACATTAACTGGGTTGTGTAACTTGCTTTTTTTACTCATCCTATTTCCCTCAAGCCATTCTGAACCCCTCACCCCTCCTACCTCACTGGATACCACTTCACTGCTCTGCCACAGTTTCTTTTACTTGTATGTAATGGAAGTGAATAGCTTGTGAAAGAGTGCTGGTTGATTCGGGGTCTCAGAGCTGGACGCCTGCATCAGGTGGATCTAGTTTCAGCTCCTGGTTCACTCTTATGGTTGTTGAGAATGTTAAGAAGCTGTTAGTTGGCAGGCCAATAAAACTAGCCGGCTCCATCCAAAACATGAGGTGTTGTCACTTGTTGTATAACCATCAGTGTGGCTCTTAAGAGGCTGTTTCTATAATTTCCCATCTCTATCCATGAATAAAACATCCCTTTTGTCTGTTTATTCATCTGTCAGATTAGTTATTCATTACATTTGTATTTAAGATGCCATGTTGATAGTTTGTATTTTCTGTGTCAACAGGAGATGGGAGGATGTATTTATCTCATAATGGAGGTGAGAAGAGAAAAGAATGGTGCTGAACGGTCTATTTTTTGATGCTGAAATGCAAATCCTTTCATCTAAAAAAGGCCTGTACCGCTGTGTCAAGGTTTCTGTTGAAATATGTCTGTGGCTTGTTTTCAGTACTGCAATGGAGGTGACCTGGCTGAGTATCTTCAAAGTAAGTGTGCCACAACACAGAGCTGAATGCTCAACCAGTTACTTGTTTATCCTTTCCTTCCTTAGAAGTACAACACAAAGCATTAAACCGATCATTGTTAGCTTACTAATAAAAAGGTTTCTGCTATAATGCCTGCAGTGACCCTTTATGTTTTTGCTTTTAATAAAGGAATTGCATGAAATCCTAATAAAAAAGTCAAAGCTAAAAAAAAAAAAAAGATTAAGAATGGTGCATCTTTACCATATTTTGATAGCCATGTGATAATCGACACAAACTTCATGACCAAGCATAGCTTCCTTTTTTTAAAATCTTTTTTTTATTTTGCTTTTTTTATATGAATACGATCCTACAGTGGAGGAGTTGAAACTTTCCCGCTTGATGTTGAAGCCTATTATGAAAAATTGAAGTGCGACCCTGGTCTAATTCTCATCTTTTAATCTGTAAACTTTCTAAGCTCATGCTCTGAAAGCATATAGAGCTATTTGTAGCGTAGCACTGGTTCACATTTGACCTCACCCATCTGCCGTCACTTATCCCAGGAGCTGCAGTGGAATAAATATCAAATATCTTGTTTGTTGTTTAAACCCATAGTGTATTTTTCTTCTTTAACAGCCAAAGGAACACTAAGTGAGGATACCATCCGGGTATTCCTGCAGCAGATTTCTAAAGCCATGAAAGTCCTCCAGAGCAAAGGCATCCTCCATCGGGACCTGAAGCCCCAAAATATTTTACTCTGCCACCCAGAAGGGCGCAAGTCCAGCTCCATAAATACCAGCATTAAGATTGGTAATAGCATCGACCAACACTGTCGAGCTAAAGATGCCGTTTTGAAATAAATGTTGGTATTGTTGACAGACTACACCATCTTTTATCTCCCCCTTGTTTTATCAAACCATCAGCTGATTTTGGGTTTGCACGGCACCTCCAGATAAACACTATGGCTGCCACGCTGTGTGGCTCACCCATGTACATGGTAAGTTATTGCTCTATTTTCCGGTCCCAGGAGCTTGTAATGTCACTTTGCCCTTAAGCTGTGAACAGTGTTTGTCTGACCACAGGCTCCTGAAGTCATCATGTCCCAGAACTATGATGCCAAGGCTGATCTGTGGAGCATAGGCACTATTGTATACCAATGTCTGACTGGAAAAGCCCCCTTTCATGTGAGTCAAACCTCAAGTAGCATAAGTACAAGACAAGTAACAGATTTAAAGTCCTTTATTTACTAATGCTCTTTAAGATCTCTGTCATTGTTTTGTTTTGTTTCCTATGTGAGCCAAACCATCTAACTAATGTCTCTATTCAATACACAAAGTAAGGAGATGCTCCATAACTCAGCTATGATAAACAACATGTCTATGGGATCAGTGTTGTAAGATGGAAAATGTTAGAGCAGCTTTACTGCTTCCAAGTAATGAGCCTTATTTATGGACCAGACTCTTCTCTGAACCCAGAATGAACGGCGTTTCACAACCCCTCCTATTACTGTATTCTGTTCACAGGGCTGCTGTCATCTTACTTTTGAACTTTATTTACTGACTGTCTCTGATGTAACTGAGGCACAGTTTTACCTCAGTTTTGTTTTTCTTCTGTAGTCCTTAGCACTGTTGCACTAAACGTATGATACAACTTTGGCTTAGAAACACAAACCTATTTTTGATCCACTTTCTGGTATGATAGGGATGTTTATTGTCTATTCCTGGCTGGGGGGTCGTAGAGTTGTGTTAAGTCCAAGGGTTAGTCTGAAGTTAGCCGCTGCTGCTGATATTTATCTGGCCGCCTTAGTTGGCAAACTTTCCAGTTTGTCTCTGCTGGGATCATTAAACACTTACATCATGTCTGTGTTTGTTCTATCTTTCTTTCCCACAGTTGCTACTTTAAAGAGGCGTAGTCATGTTGTATCGCTATACCAAACACCAGAAAAACACAATGTGTTGATGTTAAAATAACGCAACATACAGCAACTGTCCATGTTGATAGTGTTTACTGAGTGCTTTTTGAATCTGAAAAGGATTTTTGCGACGGGTGAAATCAACAGTAATAAACACCGCTGTTCAGCTTCGCCATCTGCTGCCAGCACTTAGTTTGCAGTTTCGACAGCTATGGGAGATCAACGTTCATATTAAAAGCTCTTCTATCCTTTTCGGCATCCAATATTTTTCGCTTTGTAACGTTTGATCTTGGACTTTTCCGCTGGGGAAATGCAAACTCTGTTTTTTTAAATCAGAACTTAGTTGTTTTGTTTTGTTGTTTTTTTTCAAAATAAAAGTAATAAGAAAAAAAAAGTTAAAAAAGAGAACCTATTTTTTAAAAGAAATACTACTTAAAATACACTAGCTGAAGTGTAATTACCTAGCTTAAAGAAAAGCAGCTATAGAAAATAAATGCAAGATACAAATAATAAAACTAGAAAAGCACTCTGAGAGCACAGACCTCCGCCAAGTAGCAAATTTTCCCCCATATTGTGACTTACACCTATAGCTAAAACTCACACATGATTTGGATCAGCACCAAATGTAAATGACTTGTTCCTTGGCATGAGGTGCACCTTTGGTTAAAAATTCATAAAATCCGTTCAGAAGTTTTCAGCTGATCCTGCTAACAAACCAACAATGTTCCCTTTTCTTGTCTTTTTGTCTCCAGTAAAATACTTCCAGATTTTTTCAGTCAGATACTGAGGCTGTCAATAGTTGCTGCTGCCATCCTCTGGTTTAGTGAGGAACTGCTTGTTCCGCTAATTATCCCTGTCTCACAGCATTAGAGAATCCTTTAAAAACTTCCTGTATCCATATTATGTGGATCATCACCAAAATGTAATGTATTGTTTCTTGGACTGACGTGCACCTTTGGTAAAAAAATCTTTTAAATTCATTCATAACTTTTCAACTTATCCTGTATACAGACTCGACTAAAAACATAACCTCTATGGCGGAGATAATAAATAAAACAACTTAACAAGAAGCACCTTGAGGTCTGCTACATGCAAATTAAAATTATTACGTAAATTGATTAAGTGATTTATTATTCCTTTGTTTTTTTTTTTATTAGTGTTTAAATACGTTAGAAGGTCTGTTATTTTGAAATTTGTAAATGGGGTGTGTGGTTTTTTCCCAGATAATTTTGTGTGGATAATACTTTGTTAAAACAATGATTTAATTAAAAAAAATAGCTTTTTTGTTGTCTGTTACATCTGTATTAGTGACAATAAGAAATACTTTAAATTTGCTCAGAAAGATATGTTTTTATCTTCATTTAGTCCTAATAAGAGCTGGGTGATTAATCGATTTTAATAATATATTTTTAACTTTTGGAAGATGTGTGTTTTTTTTCCCACCAATTAACTCCTTGGGCTTCCATATTTTAAAGTGACATCAGTTTATCACCTTTTGTTCTTAGATGTTTACCCATAACTGATAAACTAGCTCACAGTATAATAACGCTGCAAACATTTAGTTTGTTATATTTTCATTACATGTTGAGAATTAGGATCATCTTACAGACATATTTAACATCTCAAATTTGGTTGTCCTTTAAATGAAGGTCACCCCCCACAGAGAATAATTTGGGATAAACGTTTTTTTGAGGTAATTTTTTGTTTCTACTTTATCTGTAAAACTATAGACAATTAAATCTTACCGTAAAAGCAGAGATAAAGTAAGTGCTTTGAGCGTAAATATTTGTAATGTACGAAAAGCTGTGGTATAAATCTAGAGACTTGAGTTAGAAATATGTGGTACTTGTGTTTGTTGCATTGTATTGTATCCTAATATCACATTGCTTTCTATATGGGCTTTTATTTGTGAATTGCATTTTTATTTCTTGTTATTTTCTCTGTCTGTTCAGGCCAGCTCACCACAGGAGCTTCGCCTCTTCTATGAAAGCAATGAAACTCTGTTACCCAGGTTAGTGTTCATCTTTCTGACCTTTTCTCCGCTATACTAATGGGTGCACACACACAATGCATGGAGAGGATGACGGGAGCTGGAAACTCTGCCACATCTATACTCTGTTTGCTAATAAATAACAGAACTGTGTGCATATGTGCCCCAGGTTTAGATAGTTGCAGGTCTGCAGGCATACACTCCCACAGATATATTTAGAAGCCAGTTATTAAGTCCTACAGCAGCACTAAATATAGTCCTGATGTGGAAGAAAATGATACAGACAGCTGATAGGATCCATCAGGTCTAGAAAGTTCTCCATGATTAAATTCCACATTTGTATGAAGACACTTCTTAAGGGTTTTTTATGTAGAAATAATAAACCATATTCAATACTTTTAGAATATAGAAAATGTGTATTTGTTTTCTTTTTAATACTGGAGAACGAAAACCTGAAAGTCATCCAGGTGGATTTATGGGCTGTTTGCTAGTTTTGTGAAAGCTGCCTTTTACTAACCGCTCTATGGCTCACAGCCATGCTTATCTTATACAATGATTAAGCTTGATGATAAGATAGGCTGTGTTTCTCTATGAGGGGGCATAGTTTGTTTTCTTCTCTCTATATATAACCCACTCTGAGATGCCAGCTAATGGTCTGTGCGGCGATCTTTTTCCACATGACCCACATAGCTCAGCACTCACACCAGCACAGCGTGCGTCATGCTGCCGACAGCTTTTGTGCTCAAGACATTAATTAGAGGAAGAATTTCTTGCGACTATACTGAAAACAATTTTTATAAGGCTTGCTGTGTTTAAATCCAATTATCACTGCTTTCCCCTGGCTTGGCTTTACAATTCCTGTTTTATGAGTTGATGAATGTATGTTGTGAAATAAAACAAACAAATACTTGCTTTAAATGTTTCTAGGATCCCTAAAGAGACTTCAACTAACCTGAGAAACTTGCTCCTGGGGCTTCTGCAGAGGAATCATAAAACACGTCTGAGTTTTGGTACGGTTATGCCTTTTTAATTTCTCGTAGTTATTCTTTAATTGTCATATGTGTTATGTATAAATCTTTACAATTGCAGAAGAGTTCTTCCACCATCCTTTCCTGGAGTCGAGTGTGCAGACAAAAAAATGTGCGTACCATTCTTTTAGAACCTTCGCCCTGTTTTAGCACCAGTAAAGCTCATCTAACACAAGCATGTTTTTTGTTTTTGACAGGTTTACCTTCTCCTGTGATCTCCTACACCAACTCTTGCAGCTCTTGCAGCAGCTCCTCCACATCTCAGCTCGCCTCGCCTCAAGTATGTTCTTTGGTGGACAGAATTCTCACCCTAGACTATGTTATTGTGTAAAATTAGACAAAAAATAAAGACAGCTCCAACCTTCCACTACCATTTTCTTTGTATGGTTTCTGGATTCATTAAAAGCATAATATTTAAATGATTATGGGAAAAATTAAATGATTATTGCAAAAACAGAAGCTGTTTTAAAGAATCTTCTAAAAGAGTAAAACCCTCCCCATTATTGGTTATAGGTATATGTAGTTTTATGTAAACATAGAAGTATCTCTGATTTATTACTTTGTTTTCCAATTCTTCTACAAGCGCAGCGCAAGTATTTAAAGTGGAGAAGCATGCCGCTAAATATTATATGTCTACCTGCAAAAAATTCTCAGATGCAGCAGATGTGTCCAACATTTCGAGGCGATGAGTTTTGTTCCAAAAGCACAATCAAACAACATCCTGCGATGCAATGTTTCATACAAGACCTGGGAAAATAAACTTGGCATGAAAGTGTGCTGAAATCAGTGCAAACTTTTGACTTTTTCAACCAACAGTAACAAAACAGAAAGTCTCGGAACTCACCCTAATTCTTAAAGATCTAATAATCACTTTTATTTAACTCAGTGAGCACCGAGTCCAGGTGATTTTTCATTAGTTTGATCTGTCATGGTTTAAGCCTCAACAATGAATCCAAAAAGCCTGATGAAATACTGTTACACACCTAAGAAAATAATGAAGACAACCTTGGTTCGATTTAAACGAAAAAATCCTTCCCTGTTTTTGTCACTTATAAGTATAAAACATTTTAATTCAACATATGTGTTTCCTATTTGCAGTGTTGGTGCTATTTACACCGTTGCCAAGGTTATTGAACCCTAACCCTTTTTCCTACTTATACTAATTTGCAGATGCATTTATGGGCGGGGCCTGTCAGTCACAACAGTCCATGCAGTCTTTCCTTATTTCATAAAGCACAGATATGCTTTAGTATGTTTGCACAGTATTTGACCCACTGACGTTTTTCCTGCACTACAAGTGTCAACACTTAATGTGACATTAGATTAGATGAGTTTTATTGATCTCACAGCGGAGAAATTCACTAGTCACATAATGGCAGAGTAGATAAGAAGGTGCAAACAAGGAGGAAAAGGTGCATTAAGAAGGAAAAGGTGCATTAAGAATAGACAAGCAAGCCCTGTATATACAATATATACAGTATATCAAAAAATCACACAAAATTAAAGATAATAAATAAGGGATAAAAAATACAGGGGAGTTAGCACAGTAGATTTAAGGTGACTTATTTACAATCAGGATGACATCTTATATTGGGCATGAAAGACAGCAGATAGAAGCAAATAGCTTCCTTACTAGAGTCTTAGTAATAATATCCCCACCAAAGGCTGTTGTTTTCGCCAAACAGAAAAAAAAAGAAGACGAGATTTTATGTTTCTGATCAAGCAACATTACCCTGCCAGGTCCAGTAAAGCATAATTTGGGCAAATATTTCTGTGTATCTTTACTTTTTTTTCATTATCTCTCAGCATTCCGACGGAGAACTTCACCAGCTTGAGCCCAAAGAGCAGAGCTCGCCAACACACCAAACCACTGGCTTGCAGTGCAAGGCCAAAGCAACCCGAGGCAGGAAAAGCTCACCAACGTGTGTCGATGATTACGTCATGGTGCCGGCTGAGCTTTCCAGTATGACAGGTGAGCATCCATTCGTGGATATCTGAGTTGTTTAATTTCACATTTTCTTTTCTCTCTGCTGGTCTGAGTGTATCTGTTTCTTTTGTTTTGTCTTTTGCATTTAAGATGATTACATAAGTGAGGTAGAAGATGGGTCACCCGCTGAAACATGCTTGAAAAACAATGAGTGAGTCACCCTCATTGCACACGCATCTGATTTAAAATTGAATTAGTTATCGCCGGGAACCATTACGCATGTTTATTCTAACAATCATTTCAGGAGGTCTCAGCTGACCAGGCGAGGTTCTGCATCCTTGAGAAGGACAACATTACCTCCCTCCCTACTGCTTTCTCCCTCTAAGCCTGTTAGGTAAAACAAAACTGTGCAGGTCTTGATTTTTGTTGTTTTGTTTTTTTGTTTGTTTTTTGTTTTTTTTTTTTGTTTTTTTCTAAGTGTTAGGTGTAAAATTACTCCTTAAATCGTCTAACTTCACATTCGTTTTTGTGACACCCAGCAGTCCAGTTATGTTAAACGGCCGCAGCTGCAGCCCATCGGTACCCATTCCTGTCCCAACTCAGATTCACAACTACCGTCGTATGGCGCAGAACCTGCACCCAATCAGTGCGGAGCCCCTGCAGTGTGGACGACGTAGAGCTTCATGTCCAGGTGTTGTTTCTAACTTCCCAAAGCTGGTAAAAGGAGGAGCACAACCACAACAGTCCTCCCCACCAGGTAGCCAATCAAATTCTGTCCTGTTTTCCTACTGGGTAACAAGGCATTTGCAAAGATGGCAAGTAGCATGTGCGCCAAAACCTAGCTTTCAAACCCTGCAATGACAACTTTGTGCCAATAGAGTTGATTTTGTTCCATTATTGTTGCAAAGAACACGTTTTGTTAATGGAAATTAAAAAAAATGCAATCCAGAAGTGAAACTTTAAAAGACGTACTGAAAGAAGGTTTTGTGAGTAACTTTGCTGTTATGTTTTTATTTTTTTATTAACAGATGTGATATTTTTTATATAGATTTTATGTTTTATTTTCTTTTATTTCTGTTTTTTCAGACTGAGTTTAACAAATTGCATTCTTTTTAAGTTGCTTACTTTCTGGTGGCGGATTTTCCTCTGGAGTGAGGAGCTAAGATGCATTTCTATTAGTCTGCATGGATGTTAGCAGCAACATTTGTATCAGTCAATATTTACATCAAGAGCAAGCATTTTTTTTAAAGTGATGGAAATGTGATGTTATAAACACACTTTTAAAACAATGTAGTATGTCAAACAGAAATTTAAGCGAAAAAAAAAGTTGAAAGTACAAAATCTGTAAAAATAAATAACAATAACAATACTATTAGTAATAAAAAATTTAAGAATTTGGAAATTTTATATTTGAAAAAAAAAATATATGAAAAACTAATTTCAAAAATTACTTGAAATACCAAGGTCCTATAAAACTGAAAATTAATTTCAAAATCCCTTTTTTAAATTAAACATTTTTCAAAGTTTTATATCCAGATAACCCTTTTTTTTTATTTCCATACATAAACAAGTTTTTTGATTACAAAAATAATGTAACAAAATGCATTTGATAAGTAGGATTATCTCTTCAATATTCTTTTTATGAATTCATAGTTTGAAAAGTATTTCCTTTGTGATGTTTTCTTCACAAACAAATGCATTATTTATTTATTTATTTTTTTAACAGTGTCCTGTCTGGCGATGTGGCAATAAGAATAATTATCTTGGTGCCAAATAG
>JAUZNJ010040356.1:0-10397 GCA_034780135.1 Jordanella pulchra | reverse complement strand
ATCATCTGCTGGTGTAACAGGATCACAACAAATGACTTAAAAAAGCTCAACAAGCTAATAAAGAACCTCTCTTCTATGAACCTTTGGAGATTATTTCACAAAGGAGAATTATTCATAAAGTGAAAAAGATTACAGACAATAGCGGCCATCCTCTTCAGAAGATTTTTAAACAACAACAGAGTGTCTTCAGTAAGAGGCTTCTACAGGTCAAATGAAAAACAAACTGATACAGAAGATCCTTTCTGCCTACAGCTATCAACACCTACAACTGGTTAAGAGAAAACAAAATATGAGTTACTGCAACATTTTATTTCCCATTGGGATGAATAAAGCATTTTTGTATTGCATTGAATCGACTGAATTGCATCATTTCAATAAAGTCACATGACCAATATAGGAGCTGTTTCAAACCGAGTCCGACAATAATTGAATCTGATGCGCTAAATTGTGTTTATCATTATCTTTCGACGAGATGCATCTGCCAAAAAGATCTCTGATTTTCTTCGGTTCATCATCAAATTCATTAAGAAATATGAAGCAGGGGCGTGCAGGTGGCGCAGTGGTTAGCGCGCACGACCCATGTATGGAGGCCTTAGTCCTCGACCCAGGTTCGAATCCGGCTTGTGGTCCTTTCCCCCTCTCTCATAGCCTACTGTCAGAAAAACGAACCACTAGTGCTGTAAAAAGCTAAAAAGAAAAAAGAAATATGAAGCAGCCTCAGATCAAAAGAAAGGTTTCAGCCATGTGGGAGCATTTTAAATTCGTTTGTTTTTCATTATCTTGTTGCATCATCCTGTTCCTCTTAGTCATCACTTGACTTATTTGAATTTAAATTAATTTCACATTGACTCTTAGTTTAATATTCTTACTTTAAATTAAAAAAATCCTACTCCACAAGCATCCTGATTCACATCTTCACATTAATCTTCACTTTAAAACATATGTTCATAATATTTATTGACTAGACCTAAAAAATATCTGATATTTTCAGTTTAAACGAAAATATGAAATAAAACAACATACAATTACGTTTTTTATAGGTCATCAAATCAGTGTTGGTTGTCTGTCAAATAGGCTGCATGTAGGGATCCCAAAGGTCCAGCAGGTGTCTGTATTCAGTGACACGGTATCGACGCTGTATCAATGTGTTGAAACACTTCATGAATCTGCTTCAATCTATAGCCAAACTCTTCCGGCCTCCTAGTTTTCACTGTCTTTGATTCGAACATGGTCACTCGTGTGGGGTTTTGATGATATTAGATCGTGAAGGATTATAACATGTTGACAATCTGCCAAAGTGAGGAAATCGCATGAATTGTTTAGGTCACATTCTATAGATTGTAGTTCTATGCTGTTTAACAAACACACTTCATGTATTACGTAGTCTTACTGACTAATCATGGAAAATAACCAGTAATGATGCACTTTCTTACCTGCCTCTTTGTGAGCTGCATGGAGAGCCATAGCTGAGAGCCAAACAGGGCAGTTGGTCGCTAAATAAAACTACTTCCATTACATGGAACTGGTTTGGCTAATCACCAAATGACAAGGTGCAAACAAAAGTAAATTGCGAAGTTTGCGCAGATACAGTTTGCATGTCTGACAACAACAGGATGAACTTCTTTAATCACTTAAAGACAAAGCACCAATATACTGAGAGCCAAACAGCAAGGGGAACGATGGCAGCATCGCAACCAGAGGCAGTCGCTGGACCCAAACAGACAACGTTAACACAAGCATTTGATAAAGACAATTTGTATGAGACTACAAGGAAGAGGTGGAAAGAGGTAAAAGAAGTTACTTTTATCTGTAAAAGATATGGTTCCGTTAAAGAGAATTGAAAACAAAGGGTTTAAATGCCAGATTATAGTTGACATGTCGTACGAGCTGCCTAGCTAAAAATATTTCTCCAGTACTGCTACTGTTATTTACATGTGTTAGCAAAACTCCAGAATGGTTCTTTGACCAAAATTGTCTGTTTTTTTTCTTTCCTTTAGGGCTGTTTTACATCCAGAAATGTTTTGGTTGTAATGGCCAAAGACTTGCAAGACTGTGATACAACCAAAATCACGATTTTATAATAAAGAAAAATGGTGATATGATATTTTTGCCATATTGCTCCACCTACTACAGACCTCAACTCGACAGAAAATTTGAGGAGGGAAGTTGAAAGTCTGGTCTAGACGGGACCCGCATGGACAAATGGGTATAATAATTTTTTTTTGACCAAATATACCTTTTTTCTTGCGTAAATTAAACTAAATCTTTTAATATTCCTACAATATGATTTTGTCTTTTTTTTTTTGTCTCTCATAGATGAAGTTTACCTATGACAAAAATTAAGAACCTCTCGTCTTTCTAAGTTGGAAAATTTGCACAATTAGTTGCAGACTAAATCTCTTTCTTCCCTGCTGTACATCATCTAAAAATGGTTTGTTGAACATGAGAATGAGATCACTATACTCCCAGGACCTCCAGATCTGTTCCAGATCTGTTGTACCCACCTTTGGGATGTGGTAGAGCAGGAGATTCCCATTATGGCTGTGGAGCTTATAAATCTGCATCAACTGAGTGATGTTATTATATAAAACAGAAATATCAAGAAAATGTTAAAACATATCTTTTGAATCTACGCTGCCAAAGAACAGAGGCAAGTTCTGAAGACAGTAAGGAGTCAGGCCTCGCATGTACAGGGTGTGGCTCCTTCAGTGTGCATCAGTTAAATTGGGCATAGATTCAAACCAAAAGCAAAAGTTACACTTAAAAAGGAAAGACAGTAGAACACAGCTCACATCTGACTAAATTCCTGAGCAATACAAATGAAACATGAGATCATAAAAATCTTTAGAGAATTGGAAATAATGCCTGTTATGAAAATGAGAAAAATAAAAGCCTTTTTGAAATAAGATGCAATAAGAATTTCACAACTGTCCCAAAGTGATTTTTTTTCTAAGCTGCATAACAGAGAAAATTATACACATATGAGCAATTAACTCCTCAGAGAGTTGTCAGCTGAAGCACAGTGGCCCACGCGCTGTCTCCACACTAAGACTTTTCCAACAATGTACTTAATAGTCACCGACAGGAGATCTACTAACATTTTCGTCTAGAGAATATCCAGATTAACTGGTGAAGCACAAAATAGTATAGTCTGATCATAATTTAATCCATGACAACATTGTTTGTTCTGTAAAGTACTCTGAAGGCCAATAAGATCTTGTTATAAAACCTCTTCTTTGATGAAATATTTCCCCTCATCTGCTGGTTGAGTTTTTTTGTCCCGCTGGCCCACTCATCTCTTCTCCCACCTGAGCCTGTCGCAGCAATCATCCCTCTAGGCTTAATCCACTCGTGTGGAAAAACACAATCACACAATCAAAGACGCCTGGGGGCGAAATATAAGCGGGAGGTAAAATGAAAGCAAGGACATAATAAAAGGCTGGAATGAGGAGTAACACCAAGAACAATACCAGCTAATTAGAGCAGCCAGAATAGCCTGGGAACAAACGACTGATGAGATGAAAAGACGAGCCTGTCGTTGGATGATAAAAGAAATAAAATGAGCTGCGTCTCAGGGGCAAATTTTAACTCATAGTATTTATCCATTTCACTTTACGTTTCCTAATATATATGTTTGGGTGAGGTTACATTACTACTTATCATAGATTTATAGTGTGAGTTTCAGCAGGTCAATCTCTAGAGTGAATAATTATCGATAAATCGTTTTGGAATCAATTACGGTAACCTAAATTTTCTCTAAGTGCCTTTTTGCCTGTCCTTTGTGATGGTGGGAAAGCTTTGCCATCTAAAATAAGTCAGAACAGCCTATCGGTGCCTAAAAAACTGATGTGTTTTATGATCTTATTAGGTCTGAGGATGAAAATAACTAAGAGAGTTGGATTTATTGAGTATTTCAGGCGTAGAAAACGTAATGAGAAGAAAATAGAGCAATAAAGACAGTGAGAAATTTAGATATTGATCACAATAACTCATATAACAGCTCAGGTGTTGGTACCCTTGGTGATTTCATGATAAATCTTGACACTTTCTTGAGGCAAACTAACTTTCTTGATTCTTTCCTTCTTGCTTTCCTTCCTGTTTACGTCTCTCATTGTGGGAACTGATTTAAAATAAGTCATTAAATTCTTTATTATTGAGTTTTCTTGTATTCGTTGGATTCTTTTTTTTTTTTTTTTGTTCATGGCAGAATTCCTCTTCTGTATTTGCGATAAATGGGTCCTATACTCTGATATGTTTGGCCCTGTCTCTGAAAATATCAAGCTTCGAGCTATAAGATGTCATTGCTGTCTTTAATTAAAACTTTAATTTGTTTGTTTATCTCTTCGATGCTGCCTGCTTAGACCTGCGCTGTGGTTCTTCCTCTACAATGGAAGTAGACCCGCTGGAGGGGCTGCAGAAACCAAAGTGTTAAAGACGCAGATGCAGTAAAAAGAAGAATCCATCTTGTCTCTCAGCTGTGTCACTGTGCTGTGATGATAACAGAGAAGGGAAATAATGACTGAATGCAAACATGGATCCACCTGAGCCTCTGTAAGCTGAGTTCTGTGCAAAACAAAAGCAATTTTCCTGTCTCAAAGCTCTGTCGACACTGTCATTGTCAACAAAATTTGGTAAAAAACATGTATTTACATGAGTGACATGCATGCAATCTAAAAGAACGTGTGTTTTTATTCAAACTACTTCAAGTCCAGGTCTTTTCTTGTTGTCAGTAAAAACATTTTAAAATTACCAAGAAAAAGCATTGTTTTTATACCTGACATCAAATCATTTTAGAAACCTTGGTGTTGCTTCCCAGCAGAACTTTATTATGGTACAGTCAGAACAGATGTTTCTCCATTCTTTTGGAAATGAATGTAAAGTAAAACCTGTCCTTGAAACATGCAAATAATATCTAACAACCCCATTCTTCTTAATCATCATTCCTGGCTATTATACAGCAGCATTTTTCATTTTCACTCATGTCGAACTTTAACAAACTCCTCCTAGGGATCTTGACATATGGACCTGAAACTAGGTCAGTCCAGAGTTAAGGCATGAGAGATTAAAAGTTATCCAAGGTTTTTGTTTTTGAGCTTGTTAAAGTGGTGTGGCTAGGTCCCGAAGTTGGAACACTTTTTAGAAAAGTTGAAGTGCAATAACTTTTACAAAAAAATTCAAATTTAGTAATGAGTAATGAATTAGTAATGAACCCATTAGGGTCTATAACAACACTGGCTGGTGAAATTATAACGTCACAAAAGCCCCGCCCCCTCAGAGAAGAAAGTCACTTCTTTTACTTCTTTTACAACTAGGTCAAAAAGCAGATAACATTTTGCTATAACTTCAATTAAGGCAGAGAGTTTTAGGTAACGTTGTTACGGACTTCTCGTCATAAGGCAACGGTAAAGCAGCCTCAAGCCATGCTTTAACTAAGGATTATGAAATTTGGTACACATGTATAACCTATCATGATGCCCAAAAAAGTCTCTTGGAGCCACAGTCAGCCATTTTGGATTAAAGTTGCCATTTTCTCTCATTTGCTAATTTTGTATCTGCTTCAAGAGCTTTTGAGTTATATGATTCAAATTCGCTATGCATAGAGTTTAGACATCTGGGATCAAAAGCTATGAAAAGAATATTTCTACATCAAATCATGTGGGTGTAGCAAATTATCAAACGTTCTCGACTAGAAACATTATTGTTATATAAATTTGACATGCAATGTTAGAAGACTATCATTTTTTTTGTGTGTCATCTCAGACCAGAATTAATTCCCTGAGAAAAGCCAGTCAAATATTTCACTGATGAAAATGGAAATCAAATTGGCTAGAGCTGGTGTTGGGCAGGTTGAATTTTGGCCTAATTGCCAAAAAATTAAATAGTAATTATCAGCACTAATGATAAAAAGATTTTAAGCTTTTCACATAAGTTCATTTTCATGTATACACTTTTACATTTACTAACCCTTGCTTATGTGAGCTGTTTTAGAATAGTTTTTTCTCAAGGCTACAGAAGGCACTTTTTGAAACCCTATTCTGTATTTTTTTTCCTTTTCATTTGTCTTTTATTTAAAGTTGAGAGCTAAAGAGATGGCGATTGAAATACTAAACCTTCTGTCTACATGTTCTAAAATGGTTTTCAATTATAAGTGTCTCGCTACTGTTTTAATACTCCTAGAAACTTTTCATAATTTCTCACAATAAAACACAAACTTCAGTGCATTTTAGGATTTTATCACCTTACCCAGAATTAACACTCAATATACAGAGTATCTTTGAGGGAAATTGAACTGTAGTATAAAGAGTATGGCTAAATTCATAAGCAAACCCAACTAGACACAGACAGGCCAGGCAAAGACAACTTCAATCAGAGAGGCAGGTAGGAGAATCTGTTCACAGGAACACTATTAGTCACATACATGTGGTATGCACCAGGTAACGAGAAAACTGCTTAGTGTGTGCCACCATGTGGTGGCAGCATCATAGATATAGCTTTCCTTCCAAAGTGCAACAAAGCTGTTCAAATATTGGTGAAAATACAAGCAAATGTCCAAAATGACACTGAAAACAAATGAATGCATTCCCCAATTTTTAGGTTTTCATTTGTCAAAAAATGCACAACTAATTATGTGCTACCTTGCGTTGATATATTAGATTTAACCCCACTGTAAGACATTAAAAACTGTCGTTGTGATGTCTATATCAAATATACTAATCAAAAAATCTGCTATTTCATGAGAAAATTATTAACTCAAGTAAATATGGAGTTAATATTTAACTAAATTAAGCTAGTTAATAAATGTAAAGATCAGAAACTCTGCAGATGTCAAGGCAACATGTTTTAAAAAAATGTGAATCCAAACCTGCAACTAATCTGCTGATATTTGACAACATAAGCTTCAGTCATGCTGGCTAAACCCAGCAAATGTCACAGTGTCCTATTTAAACAGCCACAGGACTAAAGCACCATTAAATAAAACAAAAACAAACAAAAATAAAACATGGGGAAGCAAAATTCCATTTATACAGTACAGCATCAGCAGCACATAGATTTGTTGTGTAAATGTGTAACTAGCATCCCTTAGAGACAGCAGCATCATGTTCGCCAGACCATCCTTATTAGCTTGTTTAGATTCACAGCCCATCCCAAGTGGCAGTTAAAGTAAGGGATGCTGTCAGGCAGCCTGGCGTAATATACAGTCTCATCAGCAGATATACAATACACAAGCAGGCAGTTGAACAAGGCTGCCTTTACAATTTCTTTCACGCTTCACCATCACATCGACACTTTAAAAAGGACGCCTAATGTGCATTATCCGATCAGCTTTGAGATCAATTATCATCATTCTATCCAGACAAACAGATGTGTATTTAAAACAGGGAGACCAGGGGTGCAAGTAAAAGAGACACTAACTTTCTCTCTGAGCTCCAAGCAGATGTCCTGCTGATGCTGGCGGTCTCTGTGGTGCTCCAGCTCCTCCTGGTGGGCGTGTTTTGCCTCCTGCAGCGTGACCAGGGCCCTGTCCAGAAGCTCCTGCCGGTCTCTGTGCCATTGCTGGGTCAAGACTCTCAACTGTGTCTGTGTGAATCGCTGTACGTCCCACAAACGTTCATGCTGCCTCTGAAACACAAGAATAAAATATACACTTGCTAATGTGCTATGTGTTTATCTGTTCCATGAAACTGTTCTTTTTTTTTTCAGACTCATATGTTTTTAGATCATTAAAGTTGACCTAAAGAAAGTAGTTTTCAAATAATGACTAAAGAATAGAACCAATTCATAACTTTGACCTATGTGGAAAAAATGATTAGCCTCTAAATTCAATGCTTTGTTATGCCAACCTTGGTAGCAACAGAAGTCGACCGTTTCATTGCAGTTCATCGCAAAGAGTTTTCACATAATTGTTAAGGATGTTTGCCCCACACTTAGAAATGGTTTAGTGAAGTTACACGGGGTGGGGGGTGGGGTGGGAGAGGGGGTGGCCAGCATAAAGGCCCTGTAGTAAAGCTAGTATAGCTAAGGGCCTCTGTAGTTTGATTTTTAAATCGGGAAGATCCCATTTTTACTGAGTCTCTTTATGATCAATAATGAACATTGACAATGACTGAGGTAAGTGAGGCCTGTAGACTAGTTTTTTGTGACTTCCTAGATGAGTTGTTAATCTGCTCTTTGAGTATTTTGGGAAGAATGCAACATCATTTTGTTCATCAGGCTTAATGGATGTTAAGCTGCTTTCTGAATGACAGAAAAAATGACTGATTTTCTATCTGTTCGTGAGTTCCTTTACATCAGGGCATGAGGTGATTCCATTTGAAATCTTTTCCCTTACTTTATGTTCTATTAGAGGTCCTGATGGAGCTTCTTGTACCAAAATTGTACCAATTGTACCTTGATATTGTCACACAGCTTTCTTCAAAGTGATTTCTTCGTCTTCAGGTCAGGTAACATTCAGATCTAGATATTGCAGGTAAAACTGTACCAAAGAACCTCAAATGATCTGAAACATGTAGAACAACTAGGACAAAACAAAAATCAGGAAACAATAGAAGTTTGTAATGGGACAAGTATGCAAAGAGTACTCTTGTAAAAATAAAAATAAAAAACTTACAAAAATAAGTCCAAAGATAACTATGGAAAATTTAGCTATTGCAGCCAGATCCTACTAGTAGTGTATTATGCACCTAACTCATGATGTGCTACAAAACAATCACAAACATTCCTGGATGATGCACTGTCTACATAAAAGGTAGCATTACTACAGGGACACTGTTGTGCCAGATCTAGCTCCGCTGGTGTATAAAACCATCCCTCTCTCCTGGCTGTGAAATGTTCTGAGGGAAAACAGTTCTTTTTGGTGTGAGGGCTGCCCATAGCTATTCATCATTGTGTCAGTACTCTCAGAGGCTGCACCACTTGGCTGCCTCATTGGAACAGAGGGAATGATATTCATCTATGGGCTAATAGCGGCTAACTGACAGTGTGAAGGCATTAGACGGCTGACTGGTTTTATTGAAAATGAGGAGGCTGACAGACCCGACGTTGCAACAGAAGTAGCAGGATTAGTAGAGCAAATCCTGCTTATTAATGCGCAACTTTCAAAGATTCACCCCTTATTACTCACTCCTCCTCGTCCCCTCCTTCACTGTCCGTCTTTGGTTATTTGTTTTTGATACAGTCAACATAAACACACAATTAGCATTAAGAGACTTGGTTTATGTTTGCAGACACCATATATCCATGCATAAATGTTGTATATTACAATCAGTTATGGTGTGAGGAGCTGCACAGTTCTGCTCCACACACCCGAAGTGTGGCAGGCAACACTTGGCTTCACTAAACCACATCTCATCTGTGACATTCTGCTGCATCCACAATGTCTTAGTTGTCCAAAACAAAAAAGAAAGAATCAGAGCACATAATCAAAAATGTAATATCCAGAGCGCCTAACAAAAGTTAGGTTCACAATTTCTCATTTCCAGCTAATAAATGTGTAGTATTGTGTTTTGAATGTGAAAGGCTGTCGCAAATAGGCACATAACTGTGAGGAATAAGGAGAATAATATTTTTTTAATCTTTTTTTGTTTGCCCCCATTATACTGATCAGAAAATAAAGTCCACTGTAAACCTTTTATTAGAAGTCACCTCATCTGTATTAATAAAGCTGTATTCTAAGGCTTTTAGATCTTTATTAAAGTAATAAGTGATCAGATAGCAAAAAAAACAATATTTAATACACTGAACATCCCAAAGAGTGCTGTTAAATCCATCAGCTGAAAATGGAGATAGTCTACACCCAAACGGACAGGCAAGGAAACCATTAATTAGAATAGCAGTTGGGAGGCCCATGTTAACTCTAGAGAAGCTGCAAGGATCTACATCTCTGGGTAAAAGAAAAAATGAATCAAGCACATCATAATTATGACCTTTATGGAAAAAATGCAAAAAAAAAAGAAACACCAGTGATTAACAGCATTAAAAGTCCAGCTAGCAGTTAAGCAAACAGGAACACATGTAAGAGAAGGCGCTCTGGTCGGATGGGAGAAGAAGGGAACTTATGGAGATGGCAGTATCATACTAGATGGATCCCATTCAGGGCAATGGGAAGGAAAACTTTTGAGAGACGTGGAAGGTGACTGTTAGTGATAGTTCAGCTTTCAGTAAGCAATGTCCCTAAACCTGCAACAAGATCTACAGCGAAATATGTTAGATCAAACTACACTGCGTGGGCAAAAAAAAGTCCACACCAAAAATAGTCACACTCTCTAATATTTTGTTGGACCGCCTTTAGCTTTGATTACATTGTTTCAATAAGCTTCTGCTGTGTCACAAGATTTATTTCCATCCAGTGTTGCATTAATTTTTCACCAAGATCTTGTATTGATGATGGGAGAGTCTGA
>JAUZNJ010040355.1:0-10398 GCA_034780135.1 Jordanella pulchra | reverse complement strand
ATAGATATATATATATATATATATATATATATATATATATATATATATATACACACCTGTAAACAGCATTTTTCCAACAGAAAGGCACTTAAATATTTCTGCCAGTTTTACCCCATAGCAGCACCGACATCAAACAGTAACAGACACCGTAATTCACCCACAAATTTTAAAGGTTTTAAACATGGAGTCAAGCAATAAAGAGCATGCATTCTTTGATCGAGTTTTATCAGCTGCTTAGTTGCAGAAAACAGAGCTGATTTTTTTTCACAGATAAAAACGAAACGTGTTGATTTTATTAGCAGACGTGTTCAAATGCAGAAATGCATCACAACTTAGTTATTGTAAAAAGAAAACAAAGCCTTTATAGAAGAGAAAATGTTTTTCTGTTTTTTTTTTGCCTCTGAAACAGATTCCTGCAACAGAACAATTAAATTCTACCCTTAATATATTATGGATTATATATAAAAGTTTTGATATGACTAATTAAAGTATAAACTGCAGATACTTCATTATTTATAAAGGTCAGTTTCTCAGGTCTGTTTTTGCCACTTTTATGTCTAAATAGAGAATACCTGGAGAAAGTCTTTAGGTTTTGGCAAAAACTTTCTTAGAAAATGATCTTAGAATAAATTGAACCCCTATTGTCAGTCAGTATATGAACACAATATTTCTGTTGAGGAAGAACTGAAGGCGGCATTGGAGCCTTAGTTTTTACACTTTGGTCTGTAGAACCTTTTCTTAGTCTTTGAGCTCATTTTAAAAACATATTTGAGCACAAAGGTGGACTGTTTTTGCTTTCCCTCTCCAGATGACCCTGTTTGCATAATTTCCCAGAGTGAACTGGGTTGTGTTTGATCATATTGGAGTAGAGCGCTCTGAAGATGAACCGGTTCTATGGTCAGAGGAAGTCTCAGATATTCAGCCCGTCGTGCTTCAGAGGATCGTATTTCGACCGGGACCCTCTCCTGCTGTGTCCGTGCTCTCTGTCACTTCCCCTCCTCCTCTGACTCTCTCTCTCTTCTTGTTGCTCTCCTGCTGCTCTCTCGAACAGCTTCTTGGCACTCTCCACCCGGCTGCTCCGTTTCTCCTCTCCTCTGTCCCTGCGCTCATCGTTTTCTCTGCTGTAGTGGCTCTTCCTGTCCTCCCTCACTGACTCTCCCTTGTGGCTCTTGTGTGAACCTTTCCTCTGGGCGGGATCCCCTCGTTCCACCTCCTTGTTTTCATATTTCTCCTCTCCTCGCCTGCTCTTTTCCATCTCTGCTCTCCAGTCTTTCACTCCTCTCTCCTGCTCCTCTCTCCTCCTCCAGCTCTCCCTATCTCCATGGTGACTTCCTCTCTGCTCCTTCCTTTCTCCTGTTGCATGTTTTTCTCCTTTCTGGCTCCTGTTGCTGGGCCTCCTTCCAGACTCAGACTTCATCTCTCCATCATCCTCCCTATTCCTCCTCCTCTCGGTTTTCTTCTCAGATGTCTCCACCTCTGCATGCAGAGTGTGTGAAGTTTTCTCTTTTTCTGTGTCACCTCCGTGGATCTTTGTTTCTTTCTCCCTTTCAGCCTGTTTTTTGTTTTCCTGCATGTCATTTGTTTCTTTAGACTTTTCAGACCTTTTCTCTGGTTTCTTTTCTTTTCCTGCTGTTGTCTTATTCTCTGCTTCTTTCTCTTTCTTGCTTCCTTTCTCAAATTGTTCTTTTAAAGCTTCTTTCACTGTTTTCAAACTTGATTCATTACCCTTTTTCTTCTCAGATTTGGACTCTGACATTTTCTCTTCTTTCTCATTTTCTTCCGCGTCTTTTTCCTTCATGCTCTTTTCCTCCTTTTTCTCTTTCTTTATTTTGAAGATGTCCAACCCTGTCTCTTTGCTCTTCTTCGTCTCCACATCATCCTTCTTCCCCTCCTTCTTGTCTAGCTTCTTCTCCAGGAAGTCAATCTCCTGCTCCAGCTCTGCCAGCTTCTTCGGGTCGGATTCCAACTCATCCTCCACCTCTACCTCCACCTCCTCGATCTCCTCGTACTCTTCCACTTCGATGCCGTCCATGGTCTTCTGCAGCTGCGTCTTCACCTTGTTCAGCTCCAGCAGGCCGTCCTGAAGGTCTTTGCACACCTGCCTGATCTTGCCGGCGAATTTGGTTTTGGCTCCCTTGCGGAGCTCGTGGGAGTCTTTGGCGAGGAAGAAAACATCCAGAGCCAGGAAGAGGGCGGACATGACCCCCGTGGTGACGCTGATGGCCTGGGCGGCTTTAGCAGCACCGCCGGCGGCGCCTAGAACCTGCACGGTGCTGATGAGCTTATCGGTGTTGATCATCAGGGCTTTTCCGGCTCGGCCTCCCTCTTTCATCACGTGCTTGATATTGTGGTTCAGGGCCTTTTTGGCAGCACTTTCAGAGTATTTCTCAAAATCCCACTCCTCCAGGGTGTTCATACCTTCCTGTAATGAATGGGAGCAAAACCAGACAATCAGTGATGGAACATTTTACACGTTTATTGCTGAACGTTTGAGTGGGAGCTGCAGAAACATTTATTCACAAGCACAGATTTGGAAAAAAAAAAATCTTTTGAAATTAAAGAAGTGCTGAAAATTACTGATACTCCTCTTTATATACAGTAGGGAAAAAAAAGTATTCAAAACCTTGAGTCACAGCATGTATATCCCTTGATTAAAAGCAATTCTACGCATAAACAGATCTGTAAATAAATGCTCTTTTCTGTTAAAAATAATAAAAAGGACAATTGAAAAGCATTACTTTAAAAAGCTAGTTTAGTTTTCAATCATTCCCTGGGAGGTGACCTTAATTCAACCAACTTTAACTCAGACAGATTTCCTGCTCAACATTTAAAATGTTCTGATCGTTTTTTCTTGAGATCTTTTAAAGTTTTTTAATGGACTCTTGTTGTTTTTATAGCTTTCAGAACAGAACCTGTTTATTCTTCTTTATAGAAATAGTTTTTGTGTGTTTTCAGATTTCCTCACCTGCACAAACTCCATGCACTTCCTGATGTCCTGTATCTCCTCCTGGTAGCCCTGGATCATCTTCTCCACCTTCTTACGGTCCATGTTGGAGTGCACCGTGTCGGTGATGTTGGCCGTTGCCGACGTGATGCTGCCGGCCGTCGCCACGCCGATCCCCACGGCTGTGACGATGATGGAAGCTCCGAATGTGAACGGAGCCAGAATGAGACCAGTAATGGTCGCCACGCTGCCCGCCACGCTGGCCACGCCTCCACCTACAGCTGCAGACACCGTCTTCTTATGGAACTCGTCTGCGGCATCGGCCACGGCGAGTAGTTCCAGGATGCGCTGCTGCAACGACGCCCCCCGCTGGTTGAAAAGATACACAAACACGCGGGCGGCCATGTAGACTCGGTCAGCTGCCTGCTCCATTGCCCTGCAGACACAGAGAAAACATTTACAGAGTATTTATGGTATGTTTTTAGATACGACACCTGATGGATGGAATAAATAAATCAACAACAACTTAAAGGAGCTAGAATCCCAGGAGAATAAACTATGTAGCCAAGTTCCCTGTGGAAATAAAGCCCTTACATTTGCTCATCCTCCTCCTGGAAGTTTGAGGTCTCGTTCCACTCAGTCCAACCTGGAAACCAGCAGGATAAACGCAAAAGTCAGAGAAAAAATAAGAAATAATAATTTAGTTTAAAATCTAAGTCAAAAACTGTTTAAAAAGTGACCTTTCACCGAGTTCCACCACTCCATCAGCTCATTGTTCTCCTGAAAACAGAAATCCTTCTGTTAAGAGACAATTCATGCTGACAAACCATTAAGCTTCTTAACACTCATGCTACGAACCCACCTGCTCATCCTGGGATTCATTTCCTTCAGCTGGATAAGCAGCCATCTCCACAGGCTCCACCAACACCGTGCTCTCCTGAAACCAAACAGTTAAAGCAGCTGTTTTCTTCTGTTTAATGCGTCTTTTTTAAAAGGCATTACACTGAAAAGCACAATGTTAAATGAGTTTTTATTTTTTATAAATAATAAAACCTATAAGGGACCAAGTTTTTAGCAGCTCTTACTTTATTCTTAGTTCTCAAGCTTTATTTTTTATTAGCTCTTAAAATGAAAGAATTTCACAAAAAAAACTTCTGGCAAAAAAAAAATAAATAAATAAATAAAAAATAAAAAGTCTTGCAAAAACAAAACACTACAGGAAACAAGAACCATCAACATTTAAAAGGTTTTTAATCTTCTATCCTGCATTTTGAAACCAGGATATTGATATTTCTGCAGAACCAGTCTCTTAAAAGTATCACAACTCAAACATCCTTTTACTTAAGAAGGACCTTTATTAAAAACATTTAAATGATAAACACCAGTATAAAAAGTTTACTTTTTATTGGATGAATTGCTTTAAAATGACATTTATTCAACATTTTATTAGAAGAAAACTTAGAGAGTCTGAATCCAGGTGTTCATTGCTCATAAATACAACGACAATTATAATTAAGTATATAAATGATTGATTGGTAAATTACTCCTTCTAACCTGTGGGGTGTTCAGCTCCTCCATCTCAACGCTCTCCTCAATCAAAGGCATCTTATTGGAGATCTGTCCAGTTAGAAAAACATGACATGTTAAATAGTCATGCAGTCTGTTATTCTGTGTTTGTGTTCATTTCTTATATGAACTCTAATATATTAACAACATAAATCTCCCAAAAAGCAGGAAATACCTCTTTGGATGTTTTGGGAAGAGTTTTCTTGATTCGGAAAGACACAACCTGACAAACGTAAACAAGAAAACAGAGATTCCACATTAAAACTTGAGGCAAAACTACAGCATTACTGGTATTTTCCTCCTTTAACAAGTTAGGAAGGAACTTCATTATTATTAATGACAATGTTAGCAGAACTTGCCCTTCTTTTCTTCTTTATGGTTCTTTTGCGACTCAGCCCACGTCCTGTAGGTGGCGCCATGTCTTCACCTTCCTGCAAAACAACAAGATAAGATACTTAAAAATAAGCTTCATTAGGATGAGTTTATAAACATTACAGTTACATTTTGATTCATCAAATAAATTTATGCATGTAGTTCTAACTAGTTTTATTTAAATAAAAACAAGCATGACAATATAAAACTTTTTAAAAGACATTTGCATTTCGGCACAGGTGCATCTCAGGTAATTATTTAAGTAATTATACTTTAAGTAAAAATTATGTTCAAGGTTAAATAAAAAAAAAAGCATAACGATTGTATGTTTACCAAAGCTGCAGAGATACTTCTAGTTCTTTAGAGAACCAGAAAAAAAGAAACTATATCTTTACAATCTAAGCTAAGGAACCATCCTGTTCAGCCTCCACTTTTAACAACTCTTTGTTTTTATTTCTAGCATGAAAACTACAAGCTGAGTTTCCACTAACCATCAAATTGCAATTGCAAAAATAAATTTGCTTCATGGAAACCCGGCACTTAAAAGAAACCAAAATTTGTGATTTAAAAAAAAAAAAAAATGCTACAATGAAGTAAAACAGAAAAGGAGAACCACTTTTTTCGCAGCACACAAGCCACATAATCCACAACCAGAGGTTAACTATCCGTAAAAAGAAAAAAAAGATGACAGGATATGCATGGGAACTGTTTAGAACCAATCGGATCAATACAGATGTGAGACGTTTTTCTTTTTAAGCAAAGCTCTTACAGCAGAGAATAAATAAAACATTGCTCTGTTGCAGCTGCAAACACGACTGATATGGCTCTGTGATTGGTCTAGTCTGTTCTGGATCCGAGAGCATAGAAAAGGGTTCCTCAGTTCCAGCGTTCCAGGTCCGCCGTCCTTCACCTTTTAGATTAGTTTCTGCTTCGACACACCTGAGTCAAATAATATGAGCATCAGCAGGAGAACTTGGCTGAATGCAGAGGAAGTGATTCAGCCCTTTGATTCAGGTGTGGAAGCAGAGACACATCCTAAAAGGTGCAGAACATCGGAGCTCGAAGGTTTAAGAAAGAAACACAGTTTCTACCGTCAGCGTGTGAAGATTAGAGGCAGATGTACAACAGAGGCGTTCTCAATGTTTGTACCTGCTGCTCCGTATTTTTAGGTGTCCGTTTGAACATCCCAGAAAACCCGACTCTTTTCTCCTGTTTAAAAACCAAAAAATGAAACATATGAAGCACTGAATTTGGGTTATAAGAGAGAAGAAAACAAGACATTACAATCCAAGAAAATCTATGGGACATACCTTTGTGGAGGTTTCACAAAGATTCTCTGTACTTGCTGACAGTTCGTTATGAGACGAGCCGTCCTCCTTTAAAAACAAATTGAATGAAGTAAATAAGAATTTAAAATTACTAATAGGCAGCGAGATTCAAGAAAAACGTTGAGTTTATACCTTAATATGTTAAGGAACTAATATAAAACATACTTTTCATTCAAAAAGGTCTGAAAACATTTGGCCTGAGGTTTAAATATTTATAAATCATTTAGAGTCTTAGAACTTAACAGATTAATAAAAGAATTACTTGAGTCATGTCTGCTGTCAGCGTATTTTCAGTGCATTAGCTTTGGTCTCACCTTTCCTGCCTCTGTCAGACTTTCACAGCTTGCTGACAGCTCCTTAGAGTCACTCAAAGGATCCTAAAAAAAACCCAAAAATAATCATTTTAATAGTAATGTTTTACATTTGCTCAGCAGTTTATGACATTTCAGTCGCCATACGAACTACAATCTGGATGGATGGTCTGACTTCATTTCTTCCTCTCAAAGGTCGGTAGAAACAGTTCCAGAAAAAAAGACACCAAAAGAGCCAAACAAACAATAAGCCTTATGCTAACAGTAAAGTCATTAGTGTTGGTTTTTACAACAGAAACTGTTGTCAGAAAAATGCTAACTGATGAGCTTTGCTTTATTATTTTTTTAAACGTATTAAAAAACAAACAAAAAACACCAGAAAGTATAAACTGAGTAAAATAGTTCGATCAGTTTCCTCTTTAAGGCATAAGGAAACATTTTCAGCAGAAAAGAGGATCTATGTTGAAGAAGACAGCAGGCGGTTCAAAATAATAAACAAGCTAAATCCCAGAAAAAAACTGCTTCAAAATGTTTTCACTTAGTATTTTGTGGAAAAAGTTCAGGCTTTAGGAATAAAGGAAATAGTCTTGGAGCCTGATCTACAGACGGCGTCTTAAAACAGGTGCAAACGTGTTTGTAGACCCAGAGCAGATCTTCAGGGAAGGATCTTCACTGCAAAGTGATTTGCTTTTATAATTCGGCAGACAGCGTATATAAACCTTTTTGCCTTCATCAAAAACGCAGATCATATTCCAATGACCAAACCATGCAAATTAACATGAATAGTGAATTAACATAGTGAATTTCTCCGCTGTGAGATCAATAAAACTCATCTAATCATCTAATCTAATCTTAACATGGTGGAGGATACAAACAGGTTAACATGTACCACATGCAAAGAGACAAATCGGAAAGTGAACTGCAGACACAGTTTCAGCAGCTTTTTTAGTACTTCTGAAGGTCAGGCGAAAACTCAAAGACAAACATTTCTTCGCTCATGTTGTCACTAAAGAGATTTCCTTGTACAAAGCCAGATAATGGAGAGAGATTTAATGCACAAGTAAATATAACTGGTAATTAAAAAAAGAATACTAGAGTAATATTATTAAAGATAAAAACATCTCTGCAGGTGGACACAAACCAACGCAGCAGAACGGCAGACCATCTTTATACAAACAAAAGAGATGGATCATAAATACTGTAGCATACTAGATAGAATGGAAGATGAAAAGAGATCCAAAGACACACGGGTGAAAGTGTGCATCTATGTTGCACCTGTTTTAGCTCACTCAGAAACTGATGGGGGGAGGGTATGGGCAATAAACCATTTAAAGTGCAAAATAAAGATTATTTTGTATGAAAATAGCAATTTGTAACATTTAACATCATTAGGACCAAATACTATAAGGTAAAAACTAGCCTTTCTTTTATGGCCTCTATTGAACTGCCTGTGAAACAAAGTCTGTTCATTTTAATGGGCAGAACCCAATAAACATTCATATTCACTTTAGTGCTCCTCAGGTCCTCGGTGTGTTAAGTGATTTTATTACCTGAGTTACAGCAGAGCGAGGAGATGGTTTGGGCGACTTTTTAAAGATTCCTGCAAATCCTCCAGTTTTCTCCTGTAACAAATGATCTAATTAATAATAAGTACTTATAAAAAACAAAAACCAACAAAACAAACAAAAGGAGCAAATATCTAAATGTAGCAAAATACGCACCTTTGTTGTGTTTGCCTCCAACAGATCTTCAGAGCCGCCAGATAACGCGTCGTCTCCCGTGGCAGGAGAACCCTGAAACAAAACGAACGTTAAAACCTGAAGAAATTTAGCAGAAACAGAAAAATATTCTGCAAAGCTTTTACTGTACCTCATCTGCAGATTTGGGGGTTCTCTTAAACATACCGCTGAAAATATTTTTGTCCTAAAAAAAAGGAACAGACGCTGTTTTTTTCTAAAAAATAAGCAGTGGGGCTTGGATAAAAAGTGTGATTAAAAGAAGGAGGAGATAAAACACGAATCAGCTTCAACTGGACATTTAGTGGCTTAAAGAGACTGAGGAAAATGAAGAGCAGGTGGTCGTCTGGGTTGTTTTACAGACTACTAACCTCATCCAACAGGTTGTCAAAGCTTGACGATCTTTTGAATATTCCAGCCAGGCCTCCTTTTTTCTCCTGAAAACAAAAAACGATATTATTTCTTTCTATTAGTTTGATAAAAAAACAGTAATTGGACTGAATTATAAACCATAATAAACCATAAATGAAAATCAACCAACACACCCTTCATTTGTTCTTCTTTCCAAGTGTTTTCTGTATTTGATCTTTAAAATATTTTATGATTCAAAACAGTTCATTTTTCACATATTTTTCTATCTATGTTAGAATTAAACAAACATTTTAAATTAGATGTTTGAATTTTGTCGTTTCACTTTGAAGTGGTTTTTCTCCTTGTTTAGCTCTATTTATGTTTCCCATCAACTCTGACCAGCTTCCATAGCACCACTAATCAAAAAAACATCCCCACAACATGATGCTGCCACCACCATGTTTCACTGTGGAGACACTAATGAGGTTAATCTGGTAAAGGCTGTGATGCATATCTTTATTGCAATATCAATGTCTGCAATATTTACATTGCAAAGAACTGCTTGGAGTAAAGTCTTTCTTGACTATTAATCTCCATTTGCTATGTTTTGGTTTTTTCTGTTCTTTAACCAGCAGGACAGTCTTACTGCTGATGTCAGACGCGAAGAAAAAAAAAATCCAAATGCTGAAGTTCACAGAGTGAAATAAGCACAGATTGTATGGAGAGAAAGGAAATAAATGGAAATTATATCACACTAGTTAACATCTGCACATTATTAACCATCATTGAAGCACAAATTTATCACTTTTTTTGGCTGGATGTTCTTTACTTTCATTTATCGGTCATTTTAAGTGCAAAGGTCCGAAATGGTTTTCACCCACAGCATCGTTCTTAGGAGGTCAAAACACATTTATTCTTCCAGTGATATGGTAACAAATTGGCTCTGGAAGTTAAACAAAAGCAGCAAACATTTAGTCAGTTAAACATCAGAATCTGTCAGCGATACAGGATCCGCCTCAGAGTCATGAATGTATGAAAACTCCCACCTAAATGTACAGAATTCAATCAGTATTACTAATTAATGGATGTTATTAGTCAGGGTTGTGACAAAGCTGCACACATTGTTTTCTTTTTATTTGATCGGAAACGTTTTTATCTGGTTGTGAAATAAGTTTGCAGCTTATTTGTGGGAACAGCTTTCAGTTCATGTTTATATGATAAAATCAACCACAGCTCAGATGGGAACTAAAATCAGAGGGAGGGGGGGTTGGTGCAAAAAAGGAAACCTTTGAGCCGGCCGTTTCGGTTAGGTTCTCAGTGCTGGCGGATAATGGTCTCTCAATGTCTGTTTCCTGCATTTAGAGGAACAAATAGTAAAAATTAAAGAAAGCAAAGGGAACGGGCCTTCAGCTCTACTGATGGAGCTACGGTACCGTCTCTGCTTTAGTTTCCTCTCCTGCTGGCTTGTGTGTTTTCTTAAACATGTTGCTGAAAATGTTTTTCTCCTACGATTGTCAGATAAAGTCAGAAAATGTGGTTGATATGTGGGAAGCAAAGCTTTCTTCCATCATACAGACCTTGTTATTCTCAGCCAGGTCTTCGCTGCTGCCTGACAGCTCTCTCTGAGCCTCTCTGTCCTGAAACACAAAGTCAGCTTTACATTTAAAAGAATTTAAACTTTGTAAAGTTGGAAGATGTGTCTACAAGTTGCCCAAAAACTCCTTACTGGTGTCTCAGTCTTCTCTCCTTTGGGAGTCTTTCTGAGGAATCCACTAAACAAACCTCCTTTC
>JAUZNJ010040354.1:0-10398 GCA_034780135.1 Jordanella pulchra | reverse complement strand
TACAAGTTGAAGGCTTGGATGAAGATATTAGTTTTGCTAACTCTGAGAGTTCAATTGGATCAAAACAGTCAAAACTAAGCTCAGGTTCTATAGTTACCTCAGATGCAGCGTCCCCTTGATCTTATTTTTAACAGAGTCAATTTTATTTACAAAGAATCCGATAAAATCATTACTGCTAAGAGCAGGGGGAATGGATAATTCAACAGAGCTATGGCTCTGGGTAAGTTTGGCCACTGTATTAAAAATAAATCTAGGATTATTCTTCTCAATTAATGAGGAGAAATATGCTGCTCTTTCTTTACGAAGATCATTTTATACAGCAGTAAACTGTTTTTCCAGATTAGATAGGATTCCTGTAGGCATGTAGTGGCCATTTTCTCTCCAGTTTCCTGCATTTTGCTTCAAAGTACACAGCTCTGCATTAAACCAAGGAACCAGGTTTCCATTTTTCAAGATTTTCTTTTTTAAAGGGGCTATGTTGTCTAAGGCATTACGCAGGGAACTAGTCACCCCATCAACAAAATCGTCAACTTTTGTGAGGGGGAATAGACTGAACAGATTTATCATTGACATGAGCCAACTGAGATCTGTCAGATAAATAAGATTTAAACCCGCCTTTTAAGGACTTTGGTGCCACAAGAGATCCAGTACTTTTCAAAATTGGGGTGTAAGCCTTTTGAAATGACTTCACCCAAAAGCAGCACCAGTAACTAAAACAAGTGACTTACTAAATGTAGTTTGTATAAGTTTAGTTTGTCACAATAAAAGTCTTAAAATGTCTCTGATAAGTCTTGATTTCCCGCTGCCTGTTATTTATTTGTAGTGGCGGAAAGTCAATATAAAGCATTTATTTGGTAAATGGATAAAACTTTTAGTACCAGAAATTAAAAACATAGTTTTGCCACAACATTTAAATATTTAAGTAATTGAATTAAAGTATTCATGGGGATAGCTTTGAAAAAATTTGCCAGTTATTATTTATCAGTTAAAACAGCAAACAATAGCATGTTTTGAAGGGAGTAGAAACTCTTAAAATAGTCATCTAAATATTAATTTTAATTTATGCAAAGTACTTTATTCCTCCACCAGATGGAACTTGAACAGGAGCTGATCCACAGATCTTTTTGACCTTTTGAGTTTGTAATGTTATTACTCCCATTCTACAGTATTTGTCTAGTTCAACTCATAACTTCATGCTCTTTCGACTTTTTCTCATCATAGCAGTTTCATCTGGTCTGTTCCTGATTGGCTGTGACTCCATCCTGGAGACAAATATCAGCTGTGCTGCTACCATCAACACTTTGGTTTATAGTTATTAGAGCTTGGCCTGTTTTTCAATGTTTTCCTGTTTCTCTTACTGGATGTGCTCTCTTCATCATTTGACATGGGAGCTGGCTTGGAGCTTGTCTGCCTGGCTGTGTCCTTCCTGGACATGGCTGCCTATGTATAGCGTGATATTTGTGCCACCAGGGTGAGCGCGCAGAGATCTATTTTGTGCATATGAATCTCACATACGCTCACTCAACACTGACAAACTGCACGCTCGGCTCTCTCTGCTCACCCTCGGCTCTATCTTTCTGTTCACACTTGACCCTTTTTCTGCTTGCTCGCAACCTAAAACTTGGTGTTATATTTGTGCCACCAGGTTGAGCACCACCAGCCAATCACAGATTGGCCTGTTTCATCCGATCAAAGCTTGCCTTGCAAATATTGCCTTTATTTCGACAGTCATTGGCATTGAATGCAGGAGTTTTCCCTGTAATTAAAGGGTTGGTGGGTCAAGGCCCGGCTCCGGCTCCAAGTGGTGGTCAGATGGCCCGGCGGTGTACGGCAGCTACACTGACTAGCACCAGGACATTTTAGCTGTGGCTACAATGTAGCTTACCATCTTTAGTGTGTGTGTGTGTATGGGTAAACGAGTGAATGTAGTTTAAGTACTGTACATGCCATTTACCATTTGATGAAAAACAGCAAATTACCAAGGATTTTTTTTTAAATACTGAAAGTTTCTGCAATCATCAGAAATCGATCACCATTCCTTTGTTTCTTGTTCAATAACACCTGATTATTAATTGTTTAGAAAAAGACATCCTATCTGATGAATGCAGAAACTTTCACCATAAATTGCATCACAGAATTTTTAAAAGCTTTTTTTCTTAACTTTATTGAAACGAAGACAGTAGTTACATTTTTAAGAGGGAATCTCCACGATATATCCTTTCACAACAAAATAAAAACATAAATTTCGCAAGGCTTAATAAAATAAATAGATCAGGTGAAAGAGTATAATTCCATTTCCTGGAAAAAGAAACAACAGAAAACATTGGCATTTGTGCAATCAAACATTAGAAACTGTGAAATATCTCTGCAAACTTTCTGTATTTGTCCATATTTATCTGCTAAGATTATCAGAGAGGAATCGAGGGTTTTAAGTTCATTCTTAAGAAACATAATATTGAAGGTTTTTGGTTTTCCGTTTACATGCATGTATATGAAACTTTCCCATAATTATGATAATATTTACCATGTCAGATCATCCTTTAGCGATGCCATTCTTAAATATTAGAACTTGATTTATATCAGAGTTATGTTTGCAATTCTAAGACTTAACCATATGTGCACGTTCTGCCAAAAATGACCTGTTACCCAACAACTGGCAAGCTACAGCTATAATGCACTGGGGCTAGTTAGCGTAGCTGCCGTACACTGGCACCACCGGGCCATCTGACCACCAACAGTAGGCAATGAGAATAAAATGTCTTGCACAAGGACACTTGGAGCCGGAGCTGGGCCTTGAACTGCCAACCCTTCGATTACAGGGAAAACTCCTGCATTCAATGCCAATCAAAATAAAGGTAGCATTTGCAAGTCGTTCCTTGATTGGATGAAACAGGCCAATCTGTGATTGGCTGGTGGTGCTCAACCGGGTGGCACAAATATCTGGCCAAGTTTTATGTTGCAAGCGAGCAGAAATAGGTTCAAGCGCGAGCAGAGTGAGTAGAGCAAGCTAGAAGAAATATAGAATGGAGCGCACAGAAATAGAGTCGAGAGCACGCAGAAAGATAGAGCCGAAGGTGAGCAGAGGAAGCCGAGCGCGCAGTTTTTCACAAATATCATGCCATACCTGTGAAGGTGGCTAACGGTTACCTTTTTTTATCTCTGCTTATTTCTGTGTGTCTACTTCTGTCTCGTTGAACCACAGTAAGCCTCGGTAAAAGACTGCTCACACTGAGCCTGGTTCTACTGGCGGTTTCTTTCAGTTAAAATGGTTTTTTTCCGCTCAACTGTCTCTACATGCATGCTTGGTGTGAGGGATTTATGTTGAGTCAATGAATGAATGTGTCATGATCCGTGTTTCTTTGTGGTATTTTTGAAGTTTCCTGTGTCTCTGTGCTCCCTGTGTCGTCCTGTCGTACCCTGATTGCTCCCAGGTGTGTCCTGTTTCCCTGATTTCCCCTCTGTGTATATAATCCCTCCTGTGTCTCTTGGTCTTTGTCGGGTCCTTGTCTTGAATTGTCTCGGCTTGTCTTTGACTCTCTGCGTTTGCCTGTGTTTCCCTGTGATCCTTTGTGATTGTTTAACCTCTCGTATGTCCAGCGCTACCGGTGTAAACCCTGGTTTCTGTTTAGCCGTGCTGCCTGGTCTGAGGACTACATTCTGTTCTGCATTCTGGACTTGCTCTTCACCAATAAACCATCATTATCTCCAACTCCTGGTTCCAGCCTCTGCCTCACCACCAACCAAACAACCGCTGCCTGACACAATGCAACCATCTGGGTTTTCTTAGACAGAAAAATTTTAACTAATCTGACTATGTGATTTGATTGAATTGTGTTTTTTTAAGTGCCTTGAGATGACATGTGATATGAATTGGCGCTATAGAAATAAACTGAACCGAATAACCCTCCTGAAAACAACGTCATAAATTTATTATAAGAATGTATTACATAAATTATATGTTATATTTTTTATATTAATTATTATTGCCTTATGGCCTTTATTTCAACACATGGACAATAACATAATGTTCATATGAAGTATGAAAACTTTAGCTGACTATATTATACAGACAGGCCAACTTCAGTAAAAAGTTTTGTTATGTATTAGCAGGCATTTGTGTGAAGACCGTGAGTTAGGATGTCAGTCAGAGCTGGAATGAGCACTTTGAGATGATTAGAACATTTCACTCCAGGATGCATTCACAGACTAATCAGCGTAATCACTTTAATGGAGCCTTTTTGTAAGCCACGCCACTGAACGCCAGGGAGCTTTGAACTTCCTGTGTGGTCTGTGCTTATTTTTCATAATAACTTTAAAGTTGGAGTAATCAACTGAAATTAATTCCAGACAAGCCAAAAGAATAGAGAAAAAATATATACTTTTATTTTATTTTTAATATATCAGAATGCTACAAAATAATAGCAATTGTCAATAATCTGTGGTATGTATGTTAGTATTGTGCTTTATCCAATCACTGTGGTGTTATGAAAAAGTAAGACTGTCATAATGGGTTTTTTATTCTTAGCCCAAATGCAGAATACCACAGGAGACAATAGAAAATTAAAAAGTTTATTTCAGGATTTGTACAGAAAGGAAATGAGGAATACTACACTCGAAGAGCAACAGTCTGGAATCGTCTCACTGAGGAAACAAGGATTGATGGTAAGTTCAGCTTTACTCAGAAATGTCTGAAAGGAGGAAGGGTAATGAATAGGTCTTACTGTAACAGTGAGTAGAGTGATTTCGGAAGGGTTTGAACTTGTCAGGGTTTTTCAAGACTGACCCTTGTATATCCACAGAGAATTCTTTTTCTCCAGAACTTCAGATCGGTGGACGAGAGAGCATAGATGGAGCTAAACTGTGCTGGAGGGCGAGCAGGCTGACCGTACCAGAAGGGGTTATTAGACGCTTGTGACTGCCAGCAGAGATTTTGGTTTGAGAGATGAGTTTGCAGGTAGAAGTGATATCTAGGAGCGGCAACCAGTGGGTAATAATCCATGGTGTCAAAGAAGCAGTGGACTAGAACTGAGGAGGACTTCAACCGAAATCCCTGAGGAATCCTCGGAATAATCAAACACCTTGAGGGATAGAAGAAAAACAAAGAATCAAAAATAGTTCTTAGGCACATAGAGCTCTGGGTCTTACGCTGGAAGACACTGAATACGATTGAGGGCAAACACTCAGGCACATACAAACCCCACTAATGAGCAGATCGGGAACAGCCTTGCAAGAGCCCTTCCAAACACAGCTGCAGAATCCATCTAGAGGCAGGAGGGGAAACAGAAGAAACACACAAAAAACCTGGACACTGACTAAGACTGTCTTTTTAAAAGTTTATTTGTATGGCACATTTCAGCAAAAAGATATGTAACTACTTCTTTAAAATTATAAACATTTATTCCTCTCAAAATCAGTAGTTAATGATTACAGTTGTGAGTCTGGCTACTCACCAAATCCTTTAGTCTTCTCCTTGGAGTGGTACCAAATCCGACTATTAAAGATCTGTTTACCTTTTACTAATGAAAATTATCTCTGTACACTCCAAACCAAAAAGGATGGATCTGACACGTGATCAAGCGTTTGCTCCGCAAAACCACAGATTGCTAAAGGTTAAATCATTGGTACCTTTATTTACTAACAATCCAATTATAGTGGATCTAGCATCTAATCAACACTACACAGTACTAAGAGTAAGGCTTAATGTAAATGGGATTTAATACATGAAAGAAACCAAAAGGGAAACTATTTTTAGGAGTCCATTCAAACGTCTCTAAGGAATGTCCCTGTTAATATAGATTTTACTAATGTAACCTGGTTGTATTTCTCTTTTGTCAAAATTACACAATTTTTTATTTTTGTTAATTTGTATTGTTCCTTACCTGACTGAAACATCTAAAAAAAACCTCTATGATTGTTTTAACCATGTTACTTTAAGATTGGAAGCCCCTCCTTTTATTCTTCTTCTGTGGTATTGTCTTTAAATTACTTGCACCCCTTTGGCACTTCCCTTTTGTCATGTTGTCCTGCGGGAAAGATGTGTGCTGTTAATTTTTTATCTAACTACATATATTTATTTATAGACCTGTTAAGTTAATTTTGCTATGTACTTTTGTTTTGTGTAGGACTTGGAGCAGGCAGCCTATAACACAGTTCTTTTCTGTATGTTTTTCTCATCAGAATTAACCAAGAAACCATCCATCTCAAAGACAACCCATGTCACGGCCCGATCAATCAATAAAACCAGCACAATGCAGAAGGGATCCGGTTACACTAATGCATAAAGTGGCGTCTTCAAAATAGCAGTTGGCACATGTGAATGATAATGAATTTAAGTTCCTAAATGTAATAAACAATGCAATTTAAGACCATGCACAGTGTGAAATTGATTATGATTTGGGAAAAGAGCAGGCGGTTCTCAGCCACGCAGTCCGGCTTCTGGCTGCAGAGGAATTAATTTGCTGCCTTGTAGCAGAAAACACCTCGTTCTCCTCATCTACTGGAGAACACTTAATAGTTAATACTGCATTCAGTTTTGGAGTGCCTGAAAGTTTAGTCTGCTTTGCCAGTGAAGCTCAGACGAAATCAAGGGGGAAAAAAAGACTCACGTAGCGGAACTCCGTAGCGCTTCAAGCTTTGAATGGAGCATGACATCAAGGGGTTTGTCCAGAGTCTTATTAAAATCTGTCTGGATTGGTCCTTTTACAGAACGTCACAGAGGCTGTGTTCAGCGGACATGCGTGCAAGGCTGTTGCACTGTGGGTTTTCTCCTCCTTTTGTCAATCTTTGTCTTAAAAGGAACAGCAACGTGTCTCGGTGTGTGCGGGTTTTCCAACAAGTTATAACCTTTCAATTCCCCCTCAATCAGTCAATTTTTTTATTTTCTATTCCTACTTTTGATAGGCACTGCTAAATAAATGAAAAATACATTATTACTTATTTATTTAGGATAAAAAAGTATATCTCTTTATTTAATGCATGCATCATAAATTACATTGAAATCTTTAAACTTACCAATAGATCTTGCTAGTCTTGCTGGTTTTTAATTTATTGAATATGTCACAGTTTTGGCTTTCGATACCTGCTCTAGTCTCAACTGATCCTGTTTATGGACCTCTGCTTGTGTGACATGTTTAGGCTTGAGCACTGGGGCGGAGCTATGGTCACCCCTAGCCAATTAGTGGCCACTCCTATGGCCACCCCAACCGGGTGATTTGTTGCTACTACTGAAACATGCTTTATAACCCTTACAGAACAACCAGCTTACCTCCAAAACAGAGGGTGGCAGCAGTGAAACTCGCAGGTGGAATGTTCTAACTATCGTGATTCTTCCGTTTTCAGACAGTTAAAAATGACATAAACAGAATTCATGGAACCCAGGACCCACTTCACCAGCACAGGGTCTGACAATGGGTGCAAGGATTTCATCCCGATACCTAATGGCAGGCAGGGTGCCATTGTCTAGGCTGTATAGGTCTGTGTTTCCCACCATGGATATGCCTCCCCAGACCCTCACTGACCCACCACCAAACCGGTCGTGCTGAACGATGTTGCAGGCAGCATAACGTTCTCCATGGCTTCGCCAAACCCTTTCACATCTGTCACATGTGCTCAGGGTGAACCTGCTCTCATCTGTGAAAAGCACAGGGCGCTAGTGTCGGACTTACCAATTCCGGTGTTCTGTGGCAAATGCCAATCAAGCTCCATGACGCTGGGCAGTGAGCACAGGGCCCACTAGAGGACCTTAGGCCCTCAGACCACCCTCGTGAAGTCTGTTTCTGATTGTTTGCTCAGAGACATTCACACCAGTGGCCTACTGGAGGTCATTTTGCAGGGCTATGGCAGTGCTCCTCCTTCTCCTTTTTGCAAAAAGGAGCAGATACCGGTCCTGCTGATGGGTTGTAGACCTTCTATGGCCCTGTCCAGCTCTCCTGGAGTAAATGCCTGTCTCCTGGAATTTCCTCCATGCTCTTGAGACCAGTAGGGCTATCGCCTTCATGTTCCGCTTGTTTTATGCATATAAATTGCTTTATTATAATTATACAGGGAGTTTTTTTTTTTTTTGAGCTTTTTACGGCACTAGTGGCTCGTTTTTCTGACAGTAGGCTGACAGGAAAGGGAGTATGAGAGAGGGGGAGAGACATGCGGGAAAGGACCACAAGCCGGATTCGAACCTGGGTCGCCCACGTCGAGGACTAAGGCCTCCGTACATGGGTCGTGCGCGCTAACCACTGCGCCACCTGCACGCCCATACAGGGAGTTTTAAAGATTATATGGACACTGCTATGAAAGTAGAACAGGAAAGGTAAAACAGAAAGAAAAAGGAAAAAAAAGATGAGAGAAACAGGAGACAAGAGGGAGACAATAATAAAACAACTCCAGTCTGCTTCACTACCTGCAAAGAGATGCAAAAAGAACACCACAACCAAAGGACATGGTACAAGACATGCAACAAAATAACACCTAGATACTATAGCCGAAGCGTAGGTAGCATTATGTAATCTGAAATGTACTCTGTGTTACCTAAAGATAAGAATATTTCTGTATGGAAGTCAATCTCTAAGGGCCTGGTACCAAGTACATGCAGTTGTTTGTGAAAGTGCACTTGTGCATGTAAAGTTTATCCAAAGGAAAAATGCTTAATAGCGGTTGTGGAGGCACCCCCTGAGAGCGCCGAGTCCAGCGCTGGGAGACCCAAAGCCCCAGATGACGAAAGGGACCCCCAGAGCGAAAGTGCCAAGAAGGTGCCAACCCAGGAAATCCAACCCCCACCAAGGGAGGAGGAGAGAAAGCCCTGTGGAAGTCCCCCAGCCACCGCAATGCCGGAGCACTGGAAGCCACGTGGACTAGACTGCGGGCTCCGCCGGCAGCCAACTGCCCTGAAGTAAATCCGGCCACGGGCCCTAGGAAACCAAGGCCCCAAAGGCACACCACCCCCTGGCTCCCGCCAGGGTGGTCCCGGTACTATTTAATGTGAGAGTGTGTGAGTGTGTAACTCTCACATTAAATAATACCGGGACCAAAGACCCGGCGGCACCGGTGGTTGGTCCCGGAATTACTGAATGATCCAGTAAGTGAGCCTAAAATCCGGATGGGGGGAGACGGACAGTGAAACCAACCCAACTTGTCCCTGCTTCGGGCCAGTCCACCCACCCGGACTAGACCACCCCCAGCAAAAGTCCCCCCGGGACCGGGGCCCACATGCCCCACACAGGCCACCCAACTAGAGCCCCCACCCCCCCTAACTAATTCACCCACCCACGCGCCCTTCCCTCCATCCCTCTTAGGGGAGAGCAAAAGTGACAGCCCCGGCACCGGCAGGCTACCCAGGACCTGGAACAGCCAATTTTATTTTGCCCTTTAAACACTTCCAACTACAACATTTTCACGACACACTTCCGTGTAGGGCATTGTATGGGGCGGGGGTCAAGGGCACCGTGGGGGGCTTATCTCATGGGCCTCACCATGGTCGGCTACCCCCCACTCGATTGGGGGGTGCACTGGCACCGCCTGTCTTCCTGGAGCGGTGGCGGGTTGTGCTGGACAACTCCCTTTTCGTATTGCCAGTTCTAATTACACCTAAGAACAACACACAACAACACCACATTCGAGCAGGTGTAGGGAGGATGGGGGTCTTTTTACCTGACCAAATCAATATCTTAGAGGTTTTATTAACTTGATGCCAGATTACAAAGTGTTTCTTTATTTTATTTTTTAAGTGTATTTGGGTCTTGAGCTGCTCCAGATACAACTCATTCCTGGACAATATTTGAAGAAGCACTATGATTCAATTGGTAAAATACAGATCCACTATGCCTAGGTGAGATAGGCAAGAATTTGATGAGGCAGTAAAGTAACAGGCTCGCCTTGTGAAGTGCTGGTAATATGGTGACCATGCCCAAATGTGGACACATTTGTCACTTGAATCATGTTTGATGCAAACACAACTCAACATTGAAGATTACAGAGCAGTAAAGCAACATTTTAATGGTACTGCTTATTAAGTTGTGAATGAGGTGGATATATATTAAATATCTCAATATGGGGCCAGTGTAAGAGCTTTTCTTCTAAAAAAATATGTTTTTGTGTAATAGCTGTGTTTTATGTGATTGCTTGTAAGCTGTTTCTCTTTATTTTGTTTGCCCCAACATTGTACTGCCTTTGAAATCTGCTACATGTAAAGCACTTTGTGCTAATTTTTGCTATACAAATAAACTTGCTGTCATGATGGGTTTAAGAGCTCGAACCCACATGCAGAACACCACACGGAAGCAGGGAAAAAGTTCAACAGTTTGTAAACACAAAGAGTTCTGGTTCAGGTTCTGGTTCTGGTTCCGGTTCGGGTCCAAAGCAGGATTCAGAGAGTTCTGGTCCGGTTCTGACTGATCCAGGTAGGGAAGA
>JAUZNJ010040352.1:0-10399 GCA_034780135.1 Jordanella pulchra | reverse complement strand
GATAGATAGATAGATAGATAGATAGATAGATAGATAGATAGATAGATAGATAGATAGATAGATAGATAGATATCTGGCGGAACCACTGTTAGGAAAGTTCAGTTTAGGCAACTAAACGTGTCGTTTTCTAGAAGACGTTTCTCCTCTAATCCAAGAGACTGCATCAGTCAGAACTGATGCAGGATTACAAAGTGTTCCTTTAATTTTTTGAGCATTGTATATTGTGATATAGGATTTGGCCATACTGTCTAGCCTTTAGTGTGATGATCTGGAGCCACTTGGTGCTGGAAAACTTGGATATTCTCCAACAGAAAGTCTGTAAGGACTGGATCAGGCCGAGGCGCGGCGCTGTGACGCAACCGGCCGACAAATAAAGACATAAATAAAGATCTGCTTAACATTGAATGGAACATAAAAATGCTCAGGTTTTTTATTTTGTCAAGTAAAGTCCAAGGGTTCAACTCCTTAACTGGAAGCAGAGCCAATCAAAGAGAACGAAGCTGCAGAAGATGTTAAAGCTGGATTTTAATTTGACTTCTTCTCTCAGATGGAGATCAGATGTGGGGTTGCCAAACAGGTCGTGAAAAATCCTTCTGTGGACCAAACCAACGTCATGTGCTCAACATTAAAGAGGTCCGAACTAGTCTGGGAACCTGGGAGGCTGCAAGTGATCATTTAAAGTGTGACCACAGATCAGAACAAACCATGTTTGTGCGTCACTGATATGAGGTGTCCACCCTGGAGAGGTCGCCAGTCTGTCGCAACCGGGAGAACATGAAGACACCATGTAAAAAAAAACCCAGGCTGGGAATTGAACCCAGAACCTTCCTGCTACAAGGCAACGGCACCAACTGCTGCGCCACCGTGCAGCCTGTCATATTCTGTCCTTTTGTGAAAAAAAGGCACTAAACGTTTCAATAAAAAACAAAAAATTATACTTTTAATGCAAGAATCAGGGTTTACATAGAACAAAATCTGCCTCGATAAATGCATGAAGATTCGATACAAAACTACATAGATTAGATTACTGAAGACAGAGAATCCACCATATCTAGCCTGAAAGTTCTCCAAAGTTTAAAAATATTCAGCAGATAAATGTTTTATTTACTTGTCCAACATCCTCAATAGTTCTTATAGTTTTTGGAGTAACTCAGGAATGTTGCTGCATATCTTATGCTTGAATTACCGATAAGAAGCGTAGGTCAATTTTAAAAAAGTAGAAAAACCTTTTATTTGAAGATGTGGATCTTTGAACTTAGAAACACTTCATCCAGAAAAACTAAGATATACCAAATATGGATTACTGTGTATATATAAATATATATATATATATATATTTATATATACACCGCTGGGTGGGGATGGGGGGGGGGGGGTGTTTCCATGGAGTTTTTCTCTCTTCATTAAAACATTTCACTAAGTTTTGTGAATAGTTGTATCATGTGTAGTTTTGTCCGACACTAATTTATTCATATTTAGTGTTTTTTTAATTTTATTTTAGAAAGTCTCAATATTCCTTCTGGAGAACGTTTCATTATTTTGTGCCTACGATAAAAATGTTAGACACAAAAGCTGATCGAATCATTTTCATCATGTTGTTGCTCCAGGCTGTGCAGTGTTGTTGCCTAGCAACAAGGTCCTGGGCTGAGGTCCTTCTGGATGGGCGTAACCTGTTGTTCCTGGGACGGTTTAGGTTCTCACAGGGTACTCCAGGTTTTTCTTTTATTCCATGTGGTTCAAGGAGCCGCAGAGCAGCTCTGTGGAAACTGAAGATCACGTCTGGACAGATACGGACCCACCTGATTACCCGAGACATAGATCTTCCTTCCAGAACCACCAGAGACTAGAACTGAAGGGGTTCTGAAGGGACGACCTGCAGGACGGTATCTGTAGACAGCCGTGGTGCCGAGGCCTTGACTCTTATCAGAGAGGTCAGAGGCAGCAGATTCAGAGGGAGGAGGAAGGTTCTCCTCATGTTTCATGTCAGGTTATTAAAACAACTGATAATTTGATGCTGGTGCTTCATTCCTACTGAACTCTGGGTTCTAACCGTCCAGCAGAACTCCTCAGCTCCCACATGTTCCTCTGCTTTGCTTCCAGTTCAGCAGAGAAAAGTCGGAGCGGGTCGTCTGGTTCCAGTTTGATGATGACCGGCTGGATGTGGATCGTCTTGGTGATCGTCCAGCTGAGCTTGGCTCAGGAACCGGACCAGAACAGAGAGGCTCAGGAGTCGGACTGGTGGAGAGGACGAGGTTTCTCCCTGCAGGTGTGGCAGTTTGTTAAAGGTGAGAAGGACATGCCTTCTGCAGAGCAGCGGTTCTGGGTTTTTATCTCGGGTCGACCCACATCGAAGTCTTTATGTTGTTTATTTCAACTGGAGCTTTGAAGGTTGGACCTCCTGCTCCTCTAAGACAGACAGAACCAAACACAGAAAGCTGGTTCTGATCAAGTGATGCATCATTAATCAGTCTTCAGTTCTAGTTCTGACAGCAGCGGGTCAGAACCAGTCACTTTCTTCAGACTGTGAGATGATTACAGAACCTTGGACCAGTGATAACACCTCCAGAACTTCCCTGTCTGTTGGCCCGGTCCAAACAGGTTAAGGAGATTCTGAGAGAGAAATGGGAAGATCAGAACCAAGAAGTTGAAAGAAAACAATTTATAGTTTGAATTTTGATAAGAATGAAGATCTGAAAAGTGCGGTGTGCATTTCTGTTCCCAAGTCAGAACTTTGTAGAACCTCCTCTGGCTGCAGGTCATCTGGGTTTATTCTCCATCAGCTTTAAACATCTACAATTATTTGTTTTCTTCTGTAAAACATCAAAAGTTCAGTCAGATTTGATTGGAGAACATCTGATAACAGTTAAAAACAGCTGTTCTCCAGCCTCCTCAGCTTAGACTTTGACTAGGCCGTTTTAACCCTGAACCACAGCTGATCTACGCCATACGCTTCATCTTTTGCTGCATGTTCAGGGTGGTTCTGCTGCTGGAAGGTGTTTTTTCCTGTGGGTTTAACATGCATTACCTCTGATATCCACATGAGACTTTTTGACATAATTTTCTGTAACTTTCTATTTATTTCGTTTCAGATGCTGCAGGTGATTCAGACTTTGACTCGCCGCAGTTTCTCTGCAGCAACGTGTCTCTTTCCATTCGCTTCTCCCTCATCAGACACTCCGACATTCATCTCCAAGGTGATTTCATGAATCCAAACTTCTTATAATTATAAATCAATGAATAACAGCAAACATCTGGATTTTCCTGGAACATTTGAAAGTTGATGTAGGACTGCAGTTATTCAGACTCTGAAGGTCTTTTTGTGAAGGGATTTTACCTGTTTTTCCACGGTGATCCTGATCAGCTTTACTGTAACATGTTTGTTGGGACCCCAGGGCACAGCTCCACCACAGTAAACTGATCTATTCAGGGTCGGTTTGATCACTTTTAATGTTTGGGGTTTCATATTTGTCTCTAGGTTTGTTTGGGGCCAGTCAGCAGGACCCTTCTGGATCATAACAAACAGGGTTTGATCAACTTTCCAGTTTCATGTGTGACTACTTTAAATTCTGGGCAAAGTTGAATAAACCCACTAAGTTGGTTTGTTCAAATTTAGGGGCTGCATCTTCTAAGGACCCGGTTCTACCTGGACTGGGTCCTTCTGTGAAAATAAGGAGGCTGGAAGACTCATGGCTCCGGATTGATACAGGTCCATCCTTCTCCTCACTGAGCGTACGCTCTGTCGCCTAGCAACAGTTGATCCACCAATCAGGCAAAGATTAAATGTTGAACTACTAACTAATGTTCTGTTGCTGATTTCATTGCTGAGGAGCTTCAGCAGCAGAACCGTGGTCACAGATCTCAGATCAGTAGTTCACTGCACAGATATTGAATCTGAGCTGAAATATCAGCCGAACCCATGAACTCAGTCACAGAATAAAACAAACATTACCGACACATATCTGACTCCAGAACCTTTTAAAATATTCATTTATTTCAGATGGAAAAAATCACCTCATTTTATTGTATTAAACTGCATTTCCAATATTCACCACTGTTCATCGTCATTTCCTCTGAGCACGGAGCAGCCGGCTTTCTTTAACTCGCAATGAATCATGGGAAAACGGAGGCTGCGTAGGAAACATGGGACCCATTATGCTGCATGCAGACTTCGAATGCAGTCGGCTGCAGACGGAGTCTTTGCATCCAAACGGGCCGAGGCGCGATGACGCAACCAGCCGATGAATCCAGCCTGCAGGACGCAGCCACCGGATCCGATCACAGCTAAAAGTTTCCAGATCCAGCGGATGGGTTCTGGTCTGGAGGCGTTACCGGACTCTTCATCTGGTTCTGGTTCAGCTCAGGCTTATGGTTTGGATCATCATTGTCCTGCAGGTGGAGCCCGACCACAGCGGGACACCAGGCAGCCATTTTGGTTCAGGCCGCCTGTGTTCTGGTCAGACCCGGATCCAGTTAACAGACCCAGACCATCACACTTCCTCCTCCATGTTTCACAGCTGATCTCTGCAGCCAAAGTTGTCAAATTCTGGTGGTACCAGAAGAACCTGTGGCGGGTTAGAACACCTGGACTGGACCCGCTTCCAGAACTGCTGCAAAGCAGAAGAGCTCAAATCCCCAAATAAACGTGACTTTCACGTCAATTAAGAGCAAACAGAACCTTCATCCAGAACCAAGTCCAGGTAGAACCGGGTCAAAGGTCAAACCACAATAAACAGGCGATAACAATAAACTTTATTTCCTTCTCAGTTAACATTTATCACAAAGTCCGGTCAGAATCGATGATCCAGTCCACAGTGTGGTGCGTGCGGACTGGTCTGGATAACCGGGTCGGAACCGGGTCTGACTTTTAATCCGTTTCAAGCACAAGTTTAGCGGTTCTGACGTCGTCCTCCTGTGGCTTCGGTTCCTGGTCCAACACCTGAGGTCCGTTTGGAGTAAAAAACAAAACGTCTATTTGTTGAGATTCTCCAGCAGGATTTCAGCTCCTTTGTTGTTCTTGGTTCTGTGGAGCTCGGCGCCGATGGAGCGGAGCGCCTGCTGCACCTCTGCTGCCACGGACCTCTCACAGCTGTTCAGGAGGCTGCAACAGGAAAACACAAACGTCAGCGAGAACCCAGGAGAACCAGAACCTCATCACATCCATGGCGCTTTCAGACCGGGTTCAAAGGAAGAACCGGGAAAATAAAAACTGGATCTTTGGAACATATCGCCGCCATGTTCAGGGAGAGAACATGGCGGCCTCCTTCTGACCTCATCAGGGTCCGAATGGATCAGAACCAACGTTCTACACCATGTTCTCTAAGCTGCATTCTGTGACATCAGCAAAGTTCTAAGAGGTTCTGTCCAACGTTCTTAGTCCTGATCCATGATGTAAACCATGTTCTACGCTTCATTCTAAGCCACGTTCTAAGACATCAGCTGCGTTCTGCGCCATGTTCCAAGGTCTAAGAAGTGTTCTAAGTCATGTTTTCTGCCGGGTTCTTCTCTGCTTCTGCATCACGTTCTAACTCTGTATTCTAAGGCACGTCTTGGTTCCGGTTCTGCTGCGTTCTACAATGTTAGCCGTGTTCTACGCTGGCCGCTGCTCCATGTTCTGCCGCGCTGCGTTCAAAGGCGTGTTATCAGACCTCAGCGCTGTTCTAAGCTGCGTTCTAGGGCGCACCTGGCAGCGGCCATCTTGAAATGACCACAAGGGGGCGGAACTTTAAAAAAAAAAACGCCATATTTTCTTACTGAGCTGCTGAATTTATCTCTTCTGTATCGAGTCACGCTGGGTTCCTGGTTCTGATCCGCGGTTCTATTGCTGCAGCTCTGGATCAGTTTCATGCATTTAAACGCCATTTTGTTTCTGGTTTGATGATAAACTGAACAGGAGTTAAAACCCGACACGCGCGCGGTTTTCCGGATCCTAAAGGATCAGAGCTCTGAGGATGAGGATGAGGAAGGCTGCTGACCTGCAGAGCACCATGGCTCCTCTGTTGACCTTCACCCAGCTCTTCATGGTCTCCGTTCCCACCGTGTCCACCAGAATCCTGCTGAATCGCTCTGTGGAGGACATGAAGACATCAGCGAGGACACAGACACGCTGGAACACTGACCTCTACAGCAGGAGCTCCGCCCACCCTCTCTGCCGGCCTCGGCCAACATGGCGTCCTGCTCGATGAGCCACTTCAGCACCAGGTGACCTGCTGGATGTTCTGCCATGTGGAGCTGCAGGGCAGAGGAGACATTCATCAGGATCCGTCATCAGTGTTCTGTTTCTGTCAAAGACTGGGTCTGGACTTTGACTAGGCCGTTCTAACACTGCTTGGGCCCCTTCTCAGCTGCTCATTAGGTTTCCTTCCAAAGGTGTCCAGATTTACTCCAACACTCTGGTCCCGCAGCACCATGCTGCCTCTGTTCATTATTAACAGCATCGTTTCACTTCCTGCAGAAATTAGGAACCAAAGGTCCGGTTTTCATCTCATTTTATCAGGACCTGATTCCACAGGTCAGCTGTGACCCAAAGCTGCTCTGATCGTTGAATCAGCTGCAGCCGAGGCCTCTGATGGTTGAAGGGAGGAAGCGGGCCAGAACCACAGCATCATCAGAACGGGTCAGTTCAGGAACAGAATCCAGCCAACAGGCAGTAAAACCCGATCAGATCTCTGAGCTCCGACCACCTGCCTCACCTCTCCGTTGACGCCTCCCGGCACCAGCTCCTGATTGGCCAGCTGGGCCACAGCCGTCATGGCGGGCCGCAGGTCCCCGCAGGCGGACGCCAGGATGTCGCTGATGGTGACGCTGGCGGCCTTGTCAGTCACCATGGCGGCGGCGTTGGCACAGAGATAGTCCAGCAGGGCGGGGGACACGGCCTCCAGCAGCTCCCGCCGTCGGGTCGCCATGTCCTTTTTACTGAGCAGAACCAGAACCGTTAGATCAGGAAAAGTTCAAACGAACCCAAACAGCTTCGGTTCCGCCTGAGATTTTCTGCTAAAATAAGAATAAAAATAAACTTTTGTTTGATTTAAACTTTATTTCCTGTCAGTCTTAACCAGCGAGTTTTCATCTCCAGCCGGTCGGACCCATGAACAGAACCAGAGGACCGGTTCTGATGACCTTAGTAACTGAACCTGGAATCAAACCGACAACTGGAAGCAGCTTCTACTGATCCAGAGGAATAACCCAGCTGGGTCTGATTTGTCGGGACGCTCCGACTCCTCTGGTTCTGGTCCGCGGTCGGTACCTGTGAGCGTTCCCGTCTCCCTGCTCCAGCTCCCTGACGATCTCCGGCAGCATGTGGGCGGGGTCTCTGGGGCTCAGCAGGTACAGCAGGACCTTCTTCCCGTGTTTGTTCCCGAGGACTTCAGGCAGCGCCGCCAGGATCTCCTGCACACAGAGCAGCCGTCAGGTTCCTCTGGACCTTCATCTCAGAGGCCTTCGAGCAAAACGTACCGACAGAACCGCCTGTCGGACCAGCTTGGTGTCGTCCACGCAGTCGAATATCGCCAGAAGAACCATGTGACCGAACTCCCCCTGTGGACGGAGGTCGGTTTGAGGGTCAAACATTAAGTGACGGCTGGATCGGATCAGAACGGATCTACGACGGACTCACTGTGGCGAATTTCACCATGTAGGTCTTCATGGTTTTAATGACGACTTTTCTGTCCTGCAACACAAACCAGGGGAAGTTGAGGAGCGAAGACGCCGAGCAGCTTCTGCCTTCAGAGTTCTGGTCCAATCAGCATCAGCGGAAGAAGCCCCAACCATCATGCCTCCACCTCCGTGCTGTTTATGCCATCAGCTTCACCTCCCAACATCACGGCTGATCTCGGAGGAACCGTCGCTCCGAGGAGGGTTTTATATGAGCTGAAGCACGGAGGTGGAGGGTGGGTGATCTGGGCTGGTTCAGCAGCCGGATTAAAGAACTGGTCCAAACGGGTCATCAACAGAACAATGATGCAAAAACAGACAGAAGAAAGCTTGGAAGATAAAAGCATTTTACAGCCAAAGGAGATGAAATGGACTGAAAACGACGCTGCTCAAGTTTCCACCTCAATGTTAGTTGAAACCAGCAGCGTCTGGATCCATCAACATCCCTGAGCTCAATTAATTATTTGCTCTCGTGTTCTCGGCCCACAAGGCCTATAAGACACGACAAACAGGAAGATGATCTAATATTTATGTAACAACGTTTTCAAGCTTCCTCCACATATTGAGTTTCACAAACAACCAGGCGTCCAAAACTGATCCGGATTACTGGATTTTTAACTTATCAAACAGTCGACAATAAAACTAACAATGAAACTCCACTAAATTTAAGTCACACGTTACAATTGAAACTCCATGACCCACTTCCACCTCTAGAGGGAGCCGTTCAACCCTGAGCTGTTTTCAAATTGTATTTAACAGAAAACTGTGGAAAAGAAATCCTTAGAAATTCTACATTTTTCCTCAGTCTAAGTTTATCAACTAAATTCTCTCATAAAACAAAGTTTTCTGATTAATATTTAATATATTACAAATATTTTCTTTTTAAAAAATGATTGTAATGTAGCTTAGAAACTGTTTCTGAAACCTCATAAGACCAAGGATACTTTGGTTGTTTCCCAAGTGAAAGTCTCCTAGTTTAGTCTAATATCAGGTAGATCTCTGCTCATAGGTTGACCACTTATTTTTGCACGACTGATGCCTTTACTCACCGCCCTTCTCTTGCATCAAATCTTCGAACATAAGCTGTATTGTTTTAGTAGATGAAGCAATAAACAGATGAGGAAGGACAGTAAATACTCAGGTTGATTCTTATTATAATTGATTGTCTTTAATTTCGTCAAACAGTTTTGGTCTCCCTTGAATATATTGAATTATTGGAGCTGATTTTCATTTGTGTTCACTTTCTAAATGTCTGGATGAAAGGAGTTGTTGTTTTTTACTATCAGTTATTTATATTTAGAAATTAATCGTTTCCTATAACAGCTCAAACTTCTTCCCTTTAAGGTTGAAGAAACATTTTACTGTTTTTTTCTTTCAACCTTCACAGCTTCACACAGAGAGAAACCTTGTCAGGATCGTCTTCTCATCTTTTTATTTTTTAGCTTTTTACGGCACTAGTGGCTCCTTTTTTCTGACAGTAGGATGACAGGAAAGGGTGGATTGGGGGGGGGGGGGGGGGGGACCACAACCCGGATTGGAACCAGGGTCGCCGGGGTCGAGGACTAAGGCCTCCATATATGGGTCGTGCACGTTAACCACTGCACCACCTTCACACCCAATGTTCTCATCTTTGATTAAAGATGAGAAACTTCTGACCGAGTTAATAACCAGCGACCTCCTTCATGTCGCCGGATGGTTGCCTGCTGTGGACGCCGGACCCACCTTGGCCGAGCCGTGCCACAGGCAGCGCATGGCCACCCGCGCCCCGTCGTGGGTGTGGGCCATGTACACCACCGCCTCCCTGATGGACTCGATCATTTCCTGCAGAGACACAACAAGAGGTGACGGAGCGGACGCTTCCGATGGCGTCCGAGGCGGCGGGACGGAGGCGCTCACCGATCGCTGCTTGTCGGAGGCAAACAGGAAGAAATCCAGGAAGACTTTATGGACCACAGAGTGTCTGATGACCTGTTCTCTGTGGAGAGCAGAGGAGCGTTAGATCCCCACCCATCACACAAAGCTCCGCCCACCAACAGAACCATCCGGTCTTACTTCTGCGCCAGCGGGACGATGACCTGCTTGGTTTCGTCCATGATGTTCTTCAGTTTCTCCGGGTTGGCCTTCACCACCTTCTCGATGGTGTTGTGTTCCTGCGACTGAAGCAGAGAGCAGACGAGTCAGAGCGGCGGCCCCCTCCCTCCCCACCCCCCAGACGGCGAGCCCTGACCCTGCAGATGGCGTAGGTGGTTCCGTACAGCTCGTCGGTGATCATCAGCCTCTGGGCCAGAACCGCTTTGTCGTTGTAGGCGTACTCTATGATGGCGGAGGCGGCGGCGTGGCGAAGCATCTGACGGACGTTACCTTTGAACATCTCGATCACGGCGGCCACCAGCTCCTTGTTCCTGTGCAGGAACAACCAGAACCAGAGCTTGGATTCGGGTTTCTAACTCAGCCGGAACCGGAGCGGTCCGATCCGACTCACCCGTACATCAGCAGCTTCTTCACCACGTGCTTCCCGTACTGCGACTTGGACAGGTTCACGACTTCCTCTGCAGAGAACAACAAGCACAGACGGCGGGTCGGTCCGACAGAACCAGAACCGAACCAGAACAACCTCAATGATCCGCCGCAAACCTTTGAGCTCCTCAAACACCTCCAGGCGCTGCTTCTGGCTCCCGAACTGGATGAAGCACTGAAGAACCCGAACCGAGTCATGAGCGAACGCCATCTGTAGGCGGGAGGAGAGAAC